>JAHPZR010041061.1:0-17500 GCA_019787425.1 Platygyra sinensis | reverse complement strand
GTAATACCTGGCAAGGAGTCCATATTGACTGAACATCGTTAGTAGTGAAGCCAGATTTTCTCAAGTCTGACCTTACCTTCTGGGCAAGTAAATTACATGTAGCCTCCGTATAGTCTAGGAGAAATACGTCGTCAAGAAACAGCGCTATGTTGAAGCCAAAAACTCTCCAATACTTCTCAAGCAGCTTAAGGACTTTGGTGAAGATATGCGAAGCGGAAGAAAGGCCAAAAGGCAAGACTTTGAAAACAAAATGGTGGGTCACACCATTCCTAAACTTCCAGCTCAATCCCAAGAAAAACTGATGATCTTCGTGAATCTCTACGTGGTGATAACCACTTTTCAGATCAAACAAAACCATGTAGCGGTCCTTTTGGAAGAAAGCTAACGCGAATTTCCAATCTTCGTATTTCACTTTTCGTTTTGTCAAATATTTGATGACATGACGTAAGTCTAGTATAAGCCTTTTCTTACCATTAGCCTGAACAGAAACGCTGAGTGGATTAACAACGTAAGGTGGATTTTACTTTACCACTACTGATGAGTAACAGCTACTCAATAGCTTCCTCGACAAAGTCCTTAAATTTTAAGGCGGACTTATTCTTTTTAAACTACTACGCACGGGAGTACATTGAAACGGTAAATAGCTATTTGCAATAACTGACAAAATAAATTTGGGAGCTCTGATGTGAATCCAAAAATCCAAATTTCTTCTCCAGTTCCCCTTAACTTCCGAAGGTTGGTGTAGCTGCCTCCTTTCGTTATCCCCCTCGCCAAATTCGTAACCATCTTTTACCTCTACCAATCTATCAACAATATCTAAATCTTCATTTTTGGGTTACATCGAAAGATCCTCCGTTAACGCCTCTATTGGAAGCTGCGCTGCTCGATTAAAACCACCCACTTCTGTTTGGAGCCTGCCAGCTGAACCTGCAGGTTTTTGACCAATGGCCTGGCCGTCCGCACCTGAAGCATTTACCCCCAGCATACTCTGAACGGCCTATAAGGCAGCAACAAAGATTCGCCAATTAACAGATAAATCGAGGATAGAATTGCGAATGTAATTATAAACTGTTTACTTTAATTCCAACTGAAAATATTATTGATCTTTCTAATCTGCTCACGACCGAGTGCAATATTTACATGGGTGGGAGGGCGGGCAGCTAAGTTGCGAGTTGTATAGATTGCTAGAGTGAGATGACTAACGCTCGTTCAATTCTGCCTATATGTACATCGCACGGACCAATGAAAATCCTACCAAATGGCATTAGCAATTCAAATAAATACTTCGATCAGTGTTTGCGTACCAAAAAACTCCCCCGAGAGAATTTAAAGTTATCGTAACAATAGGAAAAATATTCTTGGGTTTTTCACGTGGACGTCACAAGGCCTCCTCAAATTAGGTGTCCGCCATGTTGGTGTCCCTCGGGTGTCACAATTTATATGTCCTGAATTAATAAGCCCATTTTTTCTACAGTGAAAGCTTCTCTATTTATCGCTCTATAATTTTCGCCAACCCTTACATGAATAATCCAGAAAGAAAAAAAAACGATAAAAAGTTACCGGGAGATTCATCTAAAAAGGTATCCCCAGTGCTCTCTCAGTATGCCAAAAAGCTTAGAGAGTCGGGTGAAAGAAAGATATTCGCAAAAAGATCTTCGGTCATCGAGGTTGACCCTGCAAGTATAACCAGGCCGAGCAGTTTCAGTCCAGAATGCTTGCCCTCCTGTGGCCAAGTCTCGGACCTTTGCTTGAGTTACCCTCGTTCTTGAGGACCAGCTTCTACACCCAACAAGCAGTTCAAAGGCGTTCAAGAGTCTAGAGGGCGTTTAAATCAAATGGTGTGTCGGGATTTTGTAAACCTCAGTTGTAGGCAAAGTAATCGCCCCCAAGTATGTTCGTGAGGGCACGTGTTCGGCATTCACAAGGCGTATGGAATGATCCTTTAGTGACCATTTCGGTTTCAAATTCCGAAAAAACGATGGGGACTATTTTGGTCAGCCCATTGCTTGGGATTGCAAAGCTGGACTGGCTGACTTAGTCCATGCTCACATATCGCGAGATGTGTTTTATTTTATTTAGAGGCAACTACAACGGAATTCATGGCAAAGCTCGCTTGCACTCAGGTTAAAAAATTGCTCCATGGACTTTGCCGACATATGTCAATGGAAGTGCCCGTTATGCGAGGGCTAAGGAACATCGATTTTTCAATTCCGGCTAAGAAGCTCAAAGAAAAGCTCGAAGATCTTCAAACAGCCGGCAAGGCCTCGAACTGTAAAGCAAACTTTCTAGTTTCTGGGACTGGCAATCGGCCGCGCGCAATCAAGCGCCTCAGTGCGTGCAGCGCGCATCGGGCGGCCTTCGAAAGAGGAAAATGGATAAATATGGACAAATTATTATTGGAAGTTCTAAACTGCTAGTTTTCTAAAAAGGTTTTCTTGCAATGAAAGGCTAACCATTTTGCCTGTGTTTTTGCAATAGTATCAATGTACACATTCAAGCCAACAAGTAGAAAAATTATAGAGATAAAATGAGCCTCTCAAAATCTGCATACAGTATGGTTTTCCTAATTATTATAGAAAAATATAAGGCCACCGATCCAGGGGGAGGTGAAATGGGTAAATTTTCACTTCCCCCCCCTTTTTCTGAGCCCCGTTTCTTTCTTTTCTTTCTTCTTATCCTCAAAATATTGAATGGTTCTTTACATTATTACAAAAATTCACCCCCCATTTCAAAATCCGGGATCTGCGCCTGATTATATATTGTGTTCATAATATAAGAAAGCAAAAAAAATTGTGAACTCCTATCATTAGAACTTCCTTATGGGATTTTAAAATCTAGATTTCTGGAATTTCAAGGGAAAAAATAATAGATAGAATTTTTCTGTAATAACCTCAGAGTGGGGATAATTCACAGCATTTTTTTTTATTTATCTCAGGCAAATCTATAGCACCAGAAAATAGATCATGGTTTGAAAACATACATTGTCCTTTTGTTTTTGATTTGTGCTCATGGAACATGAAATATTTTTTCAAACAGGTCCACTAAAGAAATCTTCTTTACATGTTTCTACTGCAAATTGTGTTTTTTTTATAATTGCTAAAACCAAAATTGGAGGTAATGTTTCATTTAACACTGTGCTTAACATGTATTTTGGCAAGAAAACAAACATTTGAAGTAAAAGAAACCAATGTTGAAAACCTTGTAACACTATACAAGAAACTTTGACAAATTTTAGCTGTGTGTACCCCCTTCCTCTTCCGACTCATGGTGATGTTCTACTTTCTTTGGGTTTAGAGGGAGTAATTTCAAAATGGACACCAACCCAGAAATATTTCACTGCCTGAACCCGAGTAATTTTTTGCGCATGGACTTCATGCAGTCTGCATGGTTTCCCTTAGGTCAAAATTTGTGCTAGTTCAGGCCCATCAAAAAACCGCCAAATAGGACCGGTCCCATTAATTACAGGGACAACTGTGTTGGAGAAAACCTCCATGAAGGTTTAAATTTTTTTTTCTTGACAAACCTTCTGGACTATAGGATTTTTTGAAAGCTCAACTAAAGAGGTTACAAAAATTTGAGTGCATTTTCTAAAATGTTTCATTTACTCATGCTGTTTTTTACACCTCAAACCTCTCAAACATATTAACAAAGGAATAAACATACGGGGTTACGAAAAACTTTGAGCCAAAATTTATAGAAAAAATCAAAAAAAGGAAAAAGAAAAAAATTCTGAGATGGTAGAGTACCTTCTCCCACCCAGCACTCCCCATATACAATGACCAGTCCCTTTTATCAACGAGCTTCAATGCAGTGATAACTTAATGGTCCTCCTTTAATCAAAGGGTATAATAGGTTGGACAGAAATTAACTAGTGCTGCGCAGATTCTCACAATACGGTCAATAAGTGGGATCTGGCGCTCAACCGGCCCATCTGGTTACCAGCTAAATATTCTGTTGGCAATGTACCTTCTAAGATTGTATATTTCCTTCTAAGAAGTCCAATTACTCTTTCCACGTGGATTCGCACATTAGCTATACCCCTTGTACTTTCCACATCTACCGGGTCCAGCTGACTCTTCCCCTTTTTAAATGCTGGTATCTCCAACTTGCTTGTTTCAATCCCACACTTTTAGAAATGTAAATCCACGGTCAGCCATAACCATATCACCTGGAAGCAACTTCTCAAGAAAGCCACAGTTCTCTGTCAGGAACTTATCAGAAGTTCTGCCCCCCCCCCCCCCCCCAAGGCTTCTGATACATAGGACACAGTCCCCTAGTCCCCTGAGGTGTTGTACCAATAAATAGCTTGATGGTGTTATGATGTTTATAATGGAGAATGTTTGTGCCCTGGCTAAAAGGTTAGTTGGCTTCTCAATTAACACCTTGAAGCAATCAATTACCACGGTGACCTTTTGTCCAAAGGAATACATAAAACATTGTGGCATTGTCCTCCACAATTGCTCCCTCTCAGGCCATGAAATTACGGGAAATAGCCTTGTGTCCATGACCATGACCTTGTGTGCATTAATTCATGAAAGCGCGAGCAGAGGCCTTCGAATTGAGAGAGCAATTAAAACCATGCAGGAAGTGAATTCAAACAGAAGTCAATTCCAATTTTTGTAGGTCACTGAAGCGAGACGAATTAAAAGCGTATATCGCATAACTAGATAATGCTTCCCCAGCTTCTAAGGAAATTCATCACAAGGGCTTCAAAAGAAAAGCTGCACTCAGTAGATTGTTTAAATTCACCATCGCTTGGGTTTGACAAACCACAGGGATTCGTCGATTCGTCGTAGTCGTCTCGTTCTGGAATTTAATTTGTCCCGACTGTTCCTTGCTCTTTTTTCTTGAATGCGATTCGTAGATTAGTCTTTTGGTTCTCAACTACTCACGACTGTAAATCGATTTGATTACACATTCCTGTGTTGACAGTTTTCTTCTCCATTCATGTTATGAATCACTTCGGGTGGGGACTGAGGGGGAGAGAGTGGCACTCCAAGAATAATTGGGTGGGAACTTGCGGCCCAAAACCCTTACCCTGTTTATGACCGAAATCTGCAATTTCTGCCCTTCCCTATTTATGACCTCACCAAAAATTTGATACCCTCTTTATGACCTCGCTCTTAAATCGAGATCCTATTTAAGACCATAATGGCCAAAATCGATACCCCATTTACGACCAAAAACGGCTGAAAAGCCCTTCCCTTTAGGGCCTCACATACCTACAGAGCCCAGACAAGGGAGTAGCGCCTGGGGAATCACGTAGTGTAAGCCTTGCTGTAGCCTTACCTGTTGCGACGTCAGATGTTGCGCTGTATTAAGTGCTTTTCGAATTTTTTTCGCTCTTCCATTGGTATCTACGTGCTTATAACTCTAGACACCAACACAATCACAATCACAATCACAGTGGCCAACACAATCACTGCGACATTTAACATGAGCGTGGCGCATGATGGGAAGGTTAGATCTAGTACCGTCGAATATACAACGGCTCTCCTGTAATCTGATTGGTTGTATTTTCTGTGGCATGGTATAAATGACTGTATTTTATCTAGAGTTTACAGAGTACCTAAGAAACTAATATCTTCCGATCCCATTCCAGGTTGAAATACCGTTTGTAATATAAATTGATAAAACTATAAGCAAGTTGACCATTGTTCACTGATCCTGAGGCGAAAAATTGTTCAGTTTAGCATAATTTTAAGAGGTGAATTTCAAGGACTCATAATAACGGACTAAAAAATTAAAACACAGAGTAACGCAGTTGTTTGTTTGCATACACGTATGCAGCGGTAGTTTTAAAAATAGGCTCACATGTACACCGATTGTGAATCAATTCACTCATCGAGTTCGACAATAAAACAAGCAAGCGAAACCCTACGAAAACTAAGTTCATCCGGTGCCTTTCTTTTATCGTTATTGACTTCATTTACTTAGGTTTTTTTTTTATTTTGAGCTTTTAGCCGACTTTATATTTGAAATAAGACACAGTAATGCCCCTAGAAGCATAGGGATCTCTTTCAAGATATTCTGATATTCATTCTTATAATACTCGATTCTCTTTCTCAAAACACTTTTACACACAAAGTTCCAGACTCTCAATTGAGGTGAAATCATTTTCTAAAATCGTAACAAAAATTTGGAATGAAATGCCTTTTTCTTCAAGAAAACTTTCTTAAAATGCCTTTATGACGAAAATACAACAAACACTTTGATACCGTTAGTTTATCAGTGGTCTCCAGGCATTGTTGTTAAATTTAGTTCCTCAGTTAGTTTTATTGTTGCCCTTAGTTATATTTGAGGGTTCCCAGGGGTTTTTGGGGAACAAGGGAACACGGGAAATTTGGCAATGGGAACATGGGAAATTTGGCAATGGGAACACGGGAACAAAGCAAAAAACTGTAGGGAACAGGGGAACAAACACAAAAATTTACAAGGCCCTACGTTTGGGGCAAGCCAAAACAAGCGCTTTCGCGGGGCTTTTGCGTCTGTTCGCCCAAAATACGCAAAAAAGTTACGCCTGTACCATTGAGTGCCCGAGTACCTCAGTGCAGACACTGCTCCCGAATTCTGGTGTGAGGACGTGGAAAAAGTTGGTGTTCACATGAATTCTCCACATGAAACATTCTCGGGCACTAAGACATAGCCTTAGACTGCATTGGCTGTCACTGAGAATGACTCAGATTTTATTGAAAGCCATTTATGGCTATTATATATTATTCCTTTTACATAACAGACTACACCTCTTTTTGCCAGGAACACTGCTCTCCCTTTACCCTTTCCGTTCTCGCTAATTCTAGTTTTGAACGAAAGCTATTAACTCATATGTTATTCACTTTGCTGCCACATGAGAAATTAGAGTTACCCATAATTCCTTGTATAAGCTAAGGAATTACGTTACCAAATTTTTCTTCTTCCTTTTATCATCCCTCTCGTTTACAAAATCATATAGACAAATAATTTTATTTGGATAATATAATTCTCTCTTGAGGTTCCTTGACGGGAATGAACGAATGAACGAACAATTAATTTATTTTTATTTCCTGCTTGGGATTTCACTAAGTTTATCTGGAATCTTACCTTACGCTGGGCATGGAAGTTATCCTCTTAAAGTGCTACTGCGACTAAAAATCAATTCTACTCTTTCTTTGTGTTTCAAAACTATGTAACTGAGCCACTAAGTGACCGAAGCTTTACAGTCAAACTAAGTGAAGCGTACCCCTCAAGATTGCACTAATGAACTGATTATTTGAAACTTGAACCCGCTAGTCGTTTCAAGAATGCAATAATGAATTGATTATTCGAATATTGAACTCGCTCGTTCGATCCAAGAATACGGCTAACGGGTTCCGTTTTCAAAAAATCAATTCACTATTGCATTCTAGAAAAGACTAGTAGGTTTCAAACCTACTAGTCGCAACAGCGAATTGATTTTTCGAAAACGGAACCCCATTAGCCGTATTCTTGGATCGAGCGAGCGAGTTCAATATTCGAATAATCAATTCATTATTGCATTCTTGAAACGACTAGCGCGGTTCAAGTTTCAAATAATCAGTTAATTCATGCAATCTTGAGGGGTACGCTTCACTTAGTTTGACTGTAAGCCTTTATTTTAAAAAGACACCTGTTTATTTTGACTGACATTTACCTAATCAATGGTCCGCCATTACTAACTTTAAAATTTTGAGAGAGCTGGATCGAGGATAAGATGACGTCAAAGACTCACTAGTTAAAAAATTCAATGCCCGTACACGTGCCTAAATTAATATGCAGCACGGCAGCTTCGAACTTCCAGACTTTTGTGGTACTATGACAAAAAAATTCACTTCTCATTTTCCCTTAGATTTTAAAAGCGTGTTTGATTGACGCCTCACTGGCAAAATCTTAAGTTCAAAACTGACCGATTGGACTTCAGAGGGTTGGATTATTTCAAGAATGTGTGATTCTACAAATTCACCTTTAAATTCAATGAAAGCTGAAAATAGTACTTAACTAAAACTATAGAAAATCACAAAAGTAATAATAAACCATAAAGGAACAAGGATAGTTGAGGATTGAAAAAGTTGACACGGTTTACAAACGAGAAACTGAACAAATTTAGGCTAAACTTTTAAAGATGCACAAACCATTACACAGCTACTTTCACTTGCTAAAGAATTTGTAAAGTGGATCTTGGTGAATTTTGACGCAACAACATAATCAATCACTTGTATGGAAAGAGAGAACCAGGCTATTAATACAATTTCACACAAATCTGTAGCCCCTCCCAAGTCTGGTCATTTAAGAAAATATTAAGACTGTTTTCACTCCTGTTCCTCCAAAAGCTGCTTTACTGAGGTAAATGTGCAGGATCACAAATGACATAGACATGATAGACAAGCCTCGTTTCCATAGCATACACATTTTCAGGTTTAAATTAAAGTAGCTCTCTGGGTACACCTAAACGTTCTGGTGTGGGGAAGCACAGTCCATGTGCTAGACAGACACTGGTGTTCATGAAGGGATATCAACTCCTGTAGAAAGAAAAGAAAGAAAAATAAAATCACTTGATTTGTTGCAGTGCTGATATCCAGAATATATCTCTCCTCTATGGAAAACATGATGTACCCTCTACCTGGAAAAGGAAAAGTGTGGCTGTCAAAATAAGACAGGTTCTTGTATGGCGTTATCTGTGTCTTTTATCTACAATCATAGTTCCACTATGGTACAACGCATTAAGCTGAGCGAATTGAATCTACAACAACAACAACAACTGACAGAAAGTCCCTGAGCCTTTCGCAAAATTATGCTATCTAAAATTCGAGTTTACCCTACAGATACTAGGAAAATTTTTTTACATATATCTTTTGAGAGCAATTAGCTGATTTGTGGTTCACACTGCACATCGTCCAACTATTTGCATGAGTATGTATGTTCGAATCATCGTCAACGTTCGAACAAACGCGTCAACACACTTCAAAATTAACCCTTTGTATCCCAGAATTCTCTAATTATTTTTGCACTTAACTAAAGGTGACAACTAAAGTGAATCTTCATTCAATCACATTTACCCACCATAGCACAATCTACCCATCAAACTAAAGCTTATGAGTTCTTTTTTCATAATACATATAACACAAATTGCATTTGTTGATTAAAAATTGTTAAATGAAAAGTATAATAAAAAAGTCATATTTTTGAAAGAGAAAAATGATTTTTTTTTTGTTAAACGTGCTAAATATTTTTTTCATGTGATGCTCAGTGTCTCTATGGTTAGCAAAACTCAAAAGTACATTGAACAAGCTTTCATTTGATACCCTGAGATCCTTTTGATGTCAAATAGAACATCACCAGTCGATAATTCAAACAAAGCCTTCTGGCTGCTTTGTTGTGCTGCATACAAGTTTGCTCGTGTTACAATCAGTTCATAAACATCTTCAGTGAATGTTGTGTGAAAGAAATACAGAGCCAAGAATAAATTACGCATATATGCGTAACTGGTATACAAAGGACAGAATGAATATACGTTAGTAAAGCGACTTCCTTAAAGCGCACGGTATTTATATCAGCTCTGACTGTGTAAACTTGTTTCGACATTTGTAAAAGAATGTATGAGGAACAAACAAACTAGCAGAACGCACATTATCTGGTATAGTGCCAGCGGAGTAATTTGAAGTCGGATTTAGGGCAAACTTTACAACATTGAATTTTACCAATTCCTAAGCATAAAAGTGTTAGTCGAATGTACGATATGTAGATGTTTAATTGAACATCATCACAGATAGTGTGAATTACAATGTTCTATTTTCCATTGAGAACTGGAATTTGTGATTTTTTTTTACCTGTAGGAGGGAAAGTCATCATCATCATTGGAGGGGATGACAACTACAAGAATGAAGACGAGGAAGACCGAGTCGTTATTTCACGATGGGCGAAGAGGAAGATACTCTCACAGTTTAGCGACGAATTTTTGGATGGAAGTAAAAGCTTCATTTTCTCTTGGAACAAAAAACACAGAGAGATCCATGAAGAAGCGCTGTTGCATTACTTTGATTCAAGCAAGGAAGGACAGAAATTTGAATATCAGCCGAAACCAAGGCAACCGGGAAGCGTTCAATCGGCACAAACAACGAGCGAGAGAACCCTATCGGGGACATATCATTCCACAGATGAACAAAGAGGAAGAGAAGGTATTGGAAGCAGCAACTATTCCAATGCTGCACAAAAAAGACATAGCTCCGCTTCTAGTCCCTCCAACAGTGCTGACCAAACCAGTGAGCACAGCGTTTCCGATCATTCCAAGGACGCTAAACCAGGAGAAGTCAGTCATCCTAGCAGAAGTGATCATAGAAGAGACGACAACGTATTTAGTCATCGCAGCAGTACTGAACAAAGCCATGTCACTGAACAACAAAGAGAAGGCAACATGTTCAGTGATTCCAGAAATGCTGACCAAAGAAGAGATGGCCCCCCTCTAAGCAACCTCGGTTACGACACATCCAGGGTTAATAAAGCACCTGTTCACCACGAACAAAGGGCCTTGCCTACGAAGATTGAAGGTTAGAAAGATGTGTATTATTTGTAACTGTCATTTCAGAAGGAAGAAGGATTACGATATTTATTAAATCCATTTTGAAATCAGTGGTTAACCTTGCAATCTGATTGGCTCTCAGCGGTGCGATTTATTCACGAATTGCACTATTTTTTGCTCTAAATCGCATCTTTTTCTCAGGCAATGAGAATGGAACAGTAAAGGAAAACAACCAATCAGAAATCAAGGTTAGCTTAAAACTAAAATGAAAGAGAAAAAGCTATTGTGTGGCGAATTTTGCAACTATTATTACCAAAACTTTGTTGTTGCTGTTATTTATTATTTTTTTTTAAAAAAATAAAAAAACAATTGACGAATTTAATTGATTACAGTTTCTGAATGACGATTATAAGCTCCTTCACGCTGAAAACCTACTTTAGAGGAAGGTTTCCAACATTCAGTGTCCATTTTGACGAATATTTTGGCGATTTTTCTCCAACATCTGCTCAAGATCCGTATGATTCCGAGTCCAGCAAAACATAAACAAACGAAAACCACTCGAAAGCAAATTTAGGGTCATCTCAAGAAGGTACATGTTTCCAGGTTTTCGGCAGTTTCAAACGAAGTAATAAAAGACCTCAACTCTGTCGCTGTGAATAAACATAGCCAAAATGCGCCCGGTCAACAATACAGTAAATGAAAGCTGGTGTAAGTCGCGCCATCTTAAAAATAGGGAACTTAAGCAAACCACGACGGCAACGGCAACGGGAACGTCACCAAACAAAAGATTTAATGAGCAGAACAATAGCTGTGCACGTGCGTTATAAATCTTTGTACATTTCGTTACCGTTCTCTGCCAAGCTACAACGTGAAATGACCAAGTTTTGCGTATTGTGGAGAACGTACGCCACGACGGCAAATATTTTGGATTTCCTTATGTAACTGATCGTTGGCTTTGCACATTTAGTTTGAGCAGGTGTTTAGACAGATTTGCGCTCTGAACGGGTTTAATTACTTACGAAATTCGAGAGTAAAATTTAAATTCACTTTTTACTAGGCGTCGTCCCTGGCGTCGCCGTCGTCGGTGCTTAAGTTCCCTATTATCTTGAAACAAACGGCGTCGTAAGGTCCTCAGAGTATAGAGTTCTACGCTGGTCATACAAAGAAACGGAGCCGATACTAACGAGCTGCAAAATCCCTTAAAATCATGCAGAGTGTCATTGAAATATCCATTGGGCATCGTAGTCTCGAGAGATTTTCACAACTCAAAAGAAATCCATATCGCAGAATTACACCGGATGCACTCCCAAATTCCTTCTCCAAAGCTAACGAGAAGTCTCGGCCTCAACCACAGAAAAAGGAAGGTTTCCATCATTGATGCAGGCGACGAGAATTGCACTTTGATGCATGGAGTAGGCTGTTTTCGTTCAGTTACTTTAGAACTCAGTGCTCTTTTGTTTCCTATGCTCGAATGGGTTTTCGTCACATGACATCCGTTTGCATACTAAACGAAACAATACATCAAAATCTAAAATTGAGCGATTTTAAGACGAATTTGATTAAGTGGCAATTAAACTTCATGTCGTGCAATTTTGGTCTGAAATCATACTTTTGATTTTGCGCGCTCGTTCGATTTTTAAATCACGCGTATGAATTTCAGACCAAATTGCACTCCAGTCATTTCAATTACCATTATTAATCCACTAGTTTATTTACTATCATACCTTATCCAAGGTATGATAGTTTATTTACTATCATACCTTCTAGTACTTGATGACTCTTGACTCAATTTTTGAAAAAATAACCATTATTGAGGGATGGTCATTCCAAACGTAGGAGGGTCGAAATTATTGACCCGCATCTAAAACACGATTTTTTTGTGTGATAGTAGTAAAAACTGCCACCAATTCCTAAAATGGCTATTGTCCACTAAACGTCACGTGACATGTCACGTGACCTGTCAGGAGCACAAATTCTACTTTACTTTATTCAAAGTTTGTTTCCGTAATCATTTATGTCTTTGGAAAAAAAAGTGATAATTATTTTTACTGGTAAAAATATTTGACCCAGGCCTTAAACTACTTGAGGAGTTTATAATAAGTTCATTTCGCCTGCTACGATGGTACAAATGAACTCGTTAGTTTTCTCAGTGGATAGTCTTAATTACTTTAAGTCCTTTAGTCACCCTTTGAACAGAGGGGGAATGATAAAAACTAGAGATCCAGGAGCATCTAGATCTACATCGTACATCTGCATCCACATGATTATCGTGAACTCACCCCGTTTTTTTTAATGAGTGCCCCTTTCACGTATTCCAAGATCGGTGAATCCCCGCAACGCCCACCCACGTACTAAAGAATGGCTGGTTCCTTTTCCCCAGATTCATGCAAAATATCATATTGTGTTGTATTGCAACAAGTTTAGAATTTAACCTAGAGTGAAAATGGCTTCATTAGTTCCTCTTTGAATGCTTTCTTTAAAGTGCAAACCTTGTTGAGTTAAAAAGAATGGTGAATGAAATTTATATGTTTTTCATTCTCCTGACGAAAACTACATGTTTAAGCATAAAAATCTTTCTCTCTCTTAGAGAATTTTATTTTGAAGAGTGTAACTAAAAGTTGCAGCCATTTCTTTTATTCTTTAGACTTGGCAATTCTTTGCTGTAATGTGTCAGAGGATACCCTGCACGCCGTGATGCAAGCTCTTGAAGACGTTACTCCCAAACTGAATCTTTCGGTAAATCCTCCAGTCGAAAACTTCCTTTTACCGGATAAAATCAGGGGTTATTTGAAGGAAGTCCGTCTCAAGGCCTGTGTGTTGGTGGTGGATGGGAAAACAGTCAATGATGCTTACAAAAACTTACCTCAGCAAAGAGAAGAATACGAAAGACTTCTGGAAACAGCAGCGGATAGAGTTGGTAAATGAGATTAGAGATCATTCCGAGAAATGCATAAGAGTGCTACAACTAGTCAAATTCCATAACTTCGTTCATGGGTAGTGTAAACAGTAAGCACTATTCATAAATTAACGGTTGGCTTTAATTTCTTTTTATGTGCACTGAATTATTTGAATTTTTATTATAGCTCTGCCGATATAGGATTGCGCAACTTTATGGAGTTTTCCATATAAGGTAACACTGTGTAACCCATTTGTTTTTACAGTTGAAAAAGTCATTTTGATCTGCGATAACTGCTCCTTACCACCAAAAGACGAGGAGATCGTCAGTCGAGCCATTAAAGACATAATAACTCGAAGGGGAAAGGGCGATTTTGTATGGTTGAAAAAAGGAAAGCTGTCTGTCGAGCCAGGTGTTTTGGTCAAGTATCTTATGTCGACATCACAAACACCTCAACCTAATCCACAGACAAATTCTTTGAGAGCTTCCCAAGAAAAGAAGAAGGATGCTCCAGGTTCAGTGGCGGAATTGTTTTCTACCAATTCAGGTCAATCACAAAGTGGTCCACTTGAAAGAAATCCCTCAGACTGGAGACGTATGCTGCAAGCCCCAACGACAGTTGAGCCATTGATGAATATTTTTCCTGCTATACTTGTTACTGGGGAACCTGTACGGCTAAGGAGCATACTTCGTTACGGAAGTATATCTCATGACCTACGAGATCTTCAACTATGGGACCCCGCATTTATCGTCCCGGATCTCATTAATACAGATCTGATTCAACTGTATCAACACATCCCCGAGATTGGAGTGAGAATCGTGCAAGGTATTGATGGCCAATTGCAGTGGTCCGTTGATCCAAAGTTGATTGAAGTCTCGAAGTCAAGGTACGAAGGAATAATGATCGCTGACAACGAAAACTCTCGCGTTAAAACTCGTATCCGTAAAGGACTGGTATCTTTCCAAGAAAATGATGTGGACTTTAGGTATGGAAGTTTCCGAATACCTCAGGAAATCATCAATAAATTGAAAGAAAAACACTGCACCACACCTTGTGGGGTGCTCTACATCATTTCAGACGGCAAAGGAAACCTGAGAACCATAGTAGTGAAAATTGGAAAAATTGATCGATTGTTAACTTCAGTAAAGAAGTACTGAAGGGTTTTAAAATGCAAATCATTGCAACGTAAGAATTGCAAGAGAGTTGTTCAAAACGAGAGAGAGAGGGGCAAGTTTATTTTAACGCGAATTTCGTTAAGTCGTTACACATGATAATTGATTTCAGAGAAAGAAGCGCCGATAACAATGCAATTGTTCTAAAGATATTGATTTCACATGAAACAAGTAGAAATATTACAAAAATACCTTAACAGCTAGGTATGGCATAATGTAAATTCCAGAGACTGAGTAAGCACAAAGATTTCTTGAATAGTTTAAGTACTTGCTTTGTTTCATCTTTGCGGAAGCGAAGCAATTACAGTTAAGGACGTTTGCGCTAATTGTTTCTGCGCATCCTTAAGGCGGCGAAATAAGAGATATAAAAACCCTCAAGTCGCGCAATATAGTTTCGTTGCAAGTTTTGGTCGAAGTTTCGCGTTTTTCCCTTGGGGCGATCAACTTGACCCGCAACAAAAACATTTGTTGCGGATTGAAATGCAGCGCGCTAATTGGTTGATTTGCTAGGGCACGAACAAATTTGTTGCGTGACAAGTTGTGAGTTCGATGAAAAAAGAGCAACAAAGCCAACATTTGCTGCTCAAAGTAGACTCGCGCGCTACTTTTCGCAACAACTTTCTTCAACCCGCAACAATTGTTTTTGTTGCGCGACAAGTTGATCACACAAGGCGAAAAACGGGAAACATCGACGAAAACTTGCAACGAAACAATGTTGCGCGACAAGTTGACGGTTTTTGTATCTCGTATTTCGCCGCCTTTACTGCGTACGCCAATCTGGCACGGCACGTCATGCATCGTTGCGCGCGCTAAAAACAAATGATAGGGCAGATGGCCACTGCTATAGCTTTGCTTGGATTTTTAACGATACCGGACGATTGGTGACCCCTATTTTTTTTTTTGACGGATCATTTTCTCTAGCGATTTTCTACATTTAGCGAAAAATAAAAAGAAATGTATCGATTAGAAGTTTGAGTTTGAGCAAAATGTACCGTCGAATTCCGTTCTTTTTAGCTCTTCGTTCATGTGTGCGATGGTTTCAAATGCCTCTTGAAGGGTTAAGCCTGGTGAAAACGTGGGCATTATTTGGAATTAATTTAATTAACAGACCCACTTCTACGAAATATGACTATTTGCCTACGTTGACTCATCTTCGATATTTTTAACTATAAACCCCTGTAGACCATGCTGAATTACGTGCGCCAATGTTTCAAAATCAGGGCAGTTTTCCACAAGCTTTATCTCAGAAACGAAGTCAGTTACCCCTAATTGTTTTGGCATTTCTGACATAAGTAACTAATTATTCGACTGCAGTAAAAAATTTAAAAAAAGCTATCGACTGGAAATATTTCGCGAGAACGTCCTTTAGCGCCACGACTGATTCGAAAAACGTCTAATTCATTGAAATGTTCTGTATAATGTCTTGGGTCTTGTAATTACTAAATATGGCTTTTTTAGCTAAGGTTGCAAGCAGTACCTTCGATGATTGCAGTAACTTTGTACTTTGTGAAAATAAGTTTCTGAGTTAGCAGCTTTTTCACCCCTTATCGCTAGTTTCAGTTGGTAGTTAATTTTGGATAACAACAACAACTTTATTTGTACCCAACATAATACAATAGTAATAAACAATATAAGTTAACAAAAATATAGAAGAGTACTAGCTGCCCCAAATAACCATAGGGGCTAGAAAAAAGGGCAGCTATACTTAACGATAAGCGAAGACGTGCACCATATAGGAGTAGTTCCATTTTACTATGATCCTGTGACGCAGATTAAGTTCACCGCATAGCCACGTGTGTTTATTCTCCCATGATATTGAAAGCCTAATGTCACAGAGGCAGGTTCTGCCGAGAGAAGGCTACATAACATTTCGCGGAGGATCGTAATACCCACAGATAATTACTACTGCAGCAGCTTGTTGTGACACTTTATTCTTTAGCCCTTCATGGAAGGGAAATTATAGAACATATATGAACTACTGGAGAAAGATGTAGATTTTCTTGACGCTCCGTTTCTTGTCGTGATAAATTTGAATTTATTGCGACGCAGCGAAATTGATTGTGATCTAATGCTAATTGGATAGAAATATTGAAGAGTGTACTACATTAATTTAACGTTGGTTTCCATATAACAAATAAGTTCAATGAAACAGACTTCGATATATAGGTAGCTGAGCGATCTAGTAGCGATAGTGTGAAGGCCATGAAAAAGTTAAAAATAGAAATTAAAGCTATTCCAAACCGGAAACGATATACTGTGATTATAGTCTATAAAACAGGGCCCCAAAGGGGTTTAGGGGTCCAGGGTTCTGGCCTAAAAAATGCAGGGCTCCATGGCTCCAAAACGAAAATGTCAGGGCTCTAGGGCTCCACATCATCTGCTTTAGGGTTGCGGGCTCCACTCTGGTCTACAATCTTGATATGTAAAAATTCTTTTTTTATCGCTAAATCAAATACCGTTTATACGCAAATAAAAATTCAGTAATTCCGATCAATTTCTTAATCCCAAGCAGCCGGTTATAATATCTCCTATTATTTAAAAGTGGATTAAATATTAAACTTGAATAGTGTACTGTACATAGCCTGCGTAGCTTGGTGGTTTTTAAGCAATTTGAAGGCGTTAGGAAAGCGGGGAAGCCGCGATAAAGAACGCCAAAGCCGCGAGGAGCCTGGGAGGGAGCTCCTCACGGCTTCGCCGCTTTGTGCGCTCGCGCTTAAATAGGCCACTTGCACTAAGAGGTCATGTGACATCGTTTTTATGAAAATGAAAGTTACATGATTTTGCCGACGAAACACTATTAGTGGGTCATCTCCTAAACAAAATAATAGTGATTTGGTTTTTCAAACCCGCACCATTTGCTTAAAATGAGAAAGTCCGTAGCTGGTCACGTGACCGAAACTTGATTTTTAAAATTATGAATT
>JAHPZR010041060.1:0-10807 GCA_019787425.1 Platygyra sinensis | reverse complement strand
TTTTGCTCAGATAGCGCGGTTATGGCCTCGAATCAAATGCCGCGACTGGTCTAAACTTTGCATGGATCCGTGTAAACAGTACTGCAACAGAATTTGCACGGATCTATGTAAACAGGCGGTCCAGAAACAAAATTCGTCCGTGCAAAAATTTGCTCGGACCCGTGTAAACGGGGCCTAAGTTTCGATCGCCGCCGCTACGTCTAACAACTCTCCGATTAGTAAAATTAAAGAATATTGGTAACTTGTCGGGCATGGATAGGAACTTAAGTGTCAAGGTTTCCAGCCGTCGCGGAAGACAGCCGCCGAAATTGAAAATCACAGTTTCTATTCTGAATTTCAAGAAAAATTGCACAACAAGTTTTACTCAGATAAGGTCTTAAAAGAAAGTATTGTATAACTGAATTTCATTATTCTGAAAGTCAGGCGGCAAGAAATCGAAGTGTACAGAGATTTTTAGAGACTCCTGAGAGCCTAACGCGAGGGGGGAGGGGGGAGGGGGGGATGGGTACTATGTTCTCTTAATCCCATGAAAATGTCTCCCTTTCTCCCTTGTTCCCTATTGATAAGTTCAGTTGTTCCCAAATTCTTTGTCAAAGTTAATAGCAGTGATATCCGTCGTGGATGTTCCCTCAAATTACTCAAATTATCCCAAAAAGTTCCCTTGTTTCCTTGAAATTATCGTGTCCCTCGTTCCCCAAAACAACACTCCTGTAGTCACAAATAAGGTAATGCCGGTGACCTGGCCTTCGGACTGAGCGATCTGGGCTCGAGTCCTGACTGGTTCCTTTTATTTGTTGTAATCTTGGACACTTTATTACTCTCACAGAGCTTCGTTTCAGCCTGGTCAAAAGAAAATGACATGGTCTCTTGATCCAGGTGTATAAATGCTTGGAGATACCTGTTTACTTTGACCGTAAAATTAGCATTACATTTTCTATTCCTGCAGTGAGTTTAAACTTTTGATCCGGCTTAAAGGGCCCTCGTCAGCCACACCTTTGTTTTTGTTTACATGCTGGAATTTGGCTATTATATTCAGATATTCGGAGCCCGTCGAAACGAAGAATAATCACAGTGAAACTACTCAGGATAATTAAACATACCATCAGGAACACAGCTTACATTAAAACAATAACAATTCGCGTCACCATGCTATATCAATAATTTCGATGCCATCGAAAATGGCGGAGGCGGACTAGGATCCTTTAAGGACAAACTCTAGTTAAAGATCTTGTTCACCAGTTTTTTCAAGCGTATATTTCCCCCAAATATAAGCTAGCTAGTTTTGAAACGCAAAATTCTATCTAGAATGAGTCTTCTACCGGCCCCAAGAAAAAGCACAGCGAAAATAATAAAGATAAGCTCAGATTTACTTGAGGAATTTCACGGTAAAATATATCAGTGATTAAATGCCATTAGTTTTTGTTTTGTTCTTTTTCCGAGAGCAGAATAATGCTTAATAGGAAAATAAAGTAATCTAAATTCCAGAAAAGAAACCCGGGGAAAATATTTTAATATAGTTCAGTTAAATCTTTAAATTTGGAACTGCTTGTGCCCTACTGTTTTTGTGTCCGAGAAGCCGATACGACTGTTGGCCGAATACACGAAAACAAAGCGCCGACAATCCTTGTCGGCAACGACAAATAATCGGAGGCTAGCTGTTACGTAATGCAACTAAACGTGGCTACCCTCTGTCGAAAGCACCTTAATTTTATTCAAAATATTTATTTCCCGAGCAAAATAAAGCCGACTTGGACAAAGGTTTAAAATTAATCATCTTCATGTCGAGATAAGAAAACAATTTTAGATAATTTGTTTTCATAACTCCAATTTTAAGCACAGTTAGCTGTATTTGGGCATAATATCTGTATTGACCAGTGTCGAATTCGGGGCCAAAATTTTAACTTTCCAAGTAAATTGGGTTTCCAAAACATTTTTAATTGTTATCGATTATCACAAAAAGCACTTTGAATCCGGACAATCTGTCAAATAAATACTTTTTGGTAGGAAGTAAATTTCGTCAGACGACTAAACAGTGAAATTATATTAATATCACGGTTATACAGGCGCACAGCTACCAGTCTATACCGAAAAAAAAGATAATGGAAAGTTGTTCAGTTTTCTTGTTGCAGCTGGTGTCTATGGGATGTTTTCTACAAGAAAACCGCAAAACACCAAATCTTTTCCAAGTATCTGATCGAAAAAATATTAACTTTCTTTAATTCGCTGCTTGTCGTTATATTTTTAGCGTCGATTTTATCAGTATCTTGAGGCGATTGTACAAAATCACTCGCTACTGTGATTTGTTGGTAGGTGATTGGCAGGCGGTAAAGCTCAGATAAAAATCTCTCGCAGAAAAAATATTGTATCATTTTCCATAATTAAGGCAGATATTCAAAATGCGTCTTTAGAAACGTGAACCGAGCACGGATAAGAGATGTAAGTTTTGTTAACGGCTGTCGACCTTGAAAAAGTTAAATTTGATTTTGTTCAGTAAAGATTTAAAATTATTTTTCTTATCCCGACTGCACTTAAAACCAAATTGTTTTAGTTTGCTTTAGGGTACGATGAGCGTTAAAATCCTTGCTAATGACTTTTAGAATGTTTTAGCCCGATCAGATAAAGTTACTTGCAATATTTAAGTTTACCCTCGCGGCTAAAATATATTGTTTATAAATAGCGGTATAGACTGCGAAACCCGTCGGACATATTTCTGCTCAACTTTATCTAATTATTTACAATGAATGATAAAAGTGACGTGAACATCAATAAATTCATCTCAAACAGGGTCATATTCAATGGTTTTAGCTTATTTTACGTTTAAATTCAGAAAGACAGTTTTCTGTTTTCAGTACACTTTGTATGCGAAACACAAGAGAATTGACTATTTGTTGTGCAAATGTTTACACCTGTCGGGCTGTCGACAGCCGATTTGAATTGTTCGAGCATTTAGAAAGAAAACAAGGCATTATAAAGCCCTGTTGTCAGTCGATAAACCGATTTGCAAAAGTTTCAATTCTTCGCGCAAAGAAAAAAAAAAATGACACACCTTTTTCTCATGTACATCTAATGCATTTTCATTCGTTTCATGAAATATATCAATTATTCTTGTAGGTTAACTTGTCACACTGCTGGAGAGTAATTTTTCGAGAAATACACTCAGTAACTTAGGGAATTTTGATTTTATTTAATCGGTTTAAGCCCCCTCAAATTTGAGATTACAATCGTTAATCGGTATTTGCGAGTTTGTCATCTAAGCTTGCGTTTCGAAGTTCACATGAAAGGAGACTTCCATTCCACGCGCGCAAATTTCAGTTTGCACGATTAAGTCAACTTTCCCTTAGATTTCACAATAAGTTCACGTTCGTTTGCTTAACACAAGAAAATGCAGCTATTTTGTCTTAACCTTGCGTAGGCCTAACTTGGAAATCAAAATGAACTCGGGATCCAGCAGTGAGATTCATATAGTGATACATGTTGTCTTGTGAATTCGCTTCAACTTCCCACGGTGAGACCAAAATTCCATTTAAACTTCAGTATGGATAAATCTTCACAAAATGTGCCGTTTTGCTTCATTGATACGACGGTAAAACACAGCTAAACACCGTTGGGTAACCAATTCTCGGGTCTGTGAATGTAATTAGCATTTATGCAACCTCGGTATACAAACTGTTGTGAATAAACTTGAACGAAATTTATATTCTTATCTTTGCTGTTTATGAGGAGTCGACCTTGCTGTTTAGCATGCCAGGCAATTCCAACACGATATTTCTTCATTTCTGCTTCATTTACGTGTAACAAAAAATATCCGGCTTATCCCAGTCTCTGTCTAAAAGAAAAATGATATCCAGAAAAAAACCCCTCAGAATTAAAGCGAACCATGCGTACTGGATCCAGTTCTCGCCTGCTGAGAAACTTCTACTGTCTTTGCATCGTTCACTTTTTCCTCACTTTTTTCGTTCTTCGTTCTCGCGTTCGTCGACGAATTTTTGGCTCCTACCTCCGCAAAGAATGCTGCTTCTTTACGCTGGAATAAAAATGAAAGCCTTCGCTTTTGATCCGTTTTCAGGCGACGAAACAGGCGAACTTGGAGCCTCCTGGTCGTTCGTACATCCGCTGTCAGAATTCGCTCTTTCGTACATTCTTCTTCTCCTTGCTTGACGAATGTATGACAGCATGATTTCCTATTTCTTTCAACGTTGATTCAAGATTAAAATTGCTGTTTCCCGCTTAAGTTGTTCAGTGAAATCGATGTGAGGACTCGTTTGACGATTATTTACATATTCTGTTTTCTAAGGATTTGATATTATGAATAATAATGAGACAGGCGCAAAGTTCAAACCCATTTATGGCCATTCATGAATATTCTTTCCCACAATTTCCTTCCCCGTAAAAATACTCATCGTCACTTATTGTTTCGCATTCAAAAGAGAAACAACTTCAAAATGTTTCGAGAACTTCCCGTTCCCGTCTTTTGGCGTCAAGAGAATAAATTAAAAACATTCAGGTGCAAAATGATGGAAAATTTTATTGAAATTTTTAAACGCACTGGCAATTGCAACAATTCAAATTGTTTTTCTCCGCCTTGTAGTTAAATGATATTTAAATAATAAGTCGTTCTAATACCTTGCTTGTTCGATCCATTGTAAACCAGCTCATAACTCAGTTACATCTGCAGATATCGTTATCCAGCGGTAGAACAATAACAAGAACCATTTTGTTTAGCAAAAAATATAATTTAAACTCAAATAAGCAAAAAAGTAAGAACTACAATGAATAGTCACATTTCTCGAGAAAATGCTGCCCTTTTGTTGGAAATATCGTATGACAATCTCATGTTTTTCTGAGGATTTCAAACTATTATATATTGACTCTCCTTGCCCTTTTTCCGGTTTACCCTTGTTAAAACTGTTCAAAATTGAACCAGCTTTTTTCATGTAATGTTTCGTTAGGCGAGAATTACCTGGGGTTATTGTTCTTTTCCCTTACTTCAGACATTCATTGTGAATGCTTTTTAGGAAATCTAAGGTGGCTTTGTAATATAAATTTCACGATTTCACGTAATGACCTCCGTAATTGCGGTTGACGTCATCGTAACCTCAACTGACTCCTCCACCTGGCCTTACTCCGTAATTGCGGTTGAACGTCATCGTAACCTCAAGTGACTCCCCTACCTTACTTCAAAAGATTAAACAACCCATCAGATGTTTTAGCGCTTTAGCAAAATCGATTTCCTGATATTTCAAGTGCTTGTCACTGTTATTTTAATTCATGCAGCATAACAGCCTTTTTTGATAGCGTATTGTTACTGCTTAGAAAATTCTAACTAATTCGTCATATGCATCGTATTCTTTCTCTGCCGTAAACCTACTGTTTTCCTCAACTCGTACTTTATTCAGCAAATGATAAGCTCCTAGGAATCATTTTACACTTTGTTTAGTCTGTAAATATTCTACCTCCAACGTCAAGTCGATCGCGATCGCATTACCAGCAACGGAAACGGAGATTTATTGAGAAGTCAGATACCGGTTGTTTCGCATGTTTTGCTATCAGAGTTCTCAGACTTTTGATGGCTGTAAAAATTGTCTCGTGTCTACGGAGTTCAGTTTTCGCTCAGTATTGCTCATGGACACTGTAATTTTTTAGATACAAAGTCGCTTAAAAATAAAAGCCCGGTCATTAATTTTTTAAAATATTTTCTTTCGATAAATACTGTGACTCGCCCCCGAGAATAACCCACTCCCATCAAAACTGAGCTTGCGTTTTATTATCAGAATTTTTAGGGTATTAAAAAACATTGATCTAATAGTACAATATGATAAATTCAATGCTTCGTTTTCAAGACTGCGTTTTTATTTCTTTTTCAAGATGACGTTTTAAATATTTCATTAGCCTTGTTCATTGGGAATATCAAATGCTACACTGAAACCACATATCTAATTTTCCTCTATTATCTACAGAAAGTCTTAGAGATAGCTAAATAGTTCTAAATTGAAATCTAATACGTTTGATGGCACAAGCTGGCCTGGATCAACCAGTGGTGCTTCACCATCGCAGAAGCAAATAAAGTGTGACACTTTTTTGCAATAACTCCACCTTCAGTGAAACTGTATAACTTAACTTTGCTAACTTCTCTGTTTTCTGATTTTGCTATCCAACAAGGATCCGAAGCGATCATAAATGAAATAAATACACTCAATTAGCAATCTTTACAATAGTCATTACTACAAAGCTATTGCCTCTTCCAAACTGGAGCTTTGTAAAAACCTCTGTGGCCTTAAGATCAGTTTTATTCAAAATTTGTAAATTTTTATCTATCAATTTTAGCTTTGAATTTTATTGATCACTTTTTTTTTTTTTAAATTAAGTGTCCACAATTAGCTCTAAGCTAAGAGCTAAATATTTATCGACACTCAAGTAAAGTTAGTGTATGCATGTATGTGTATGTCATAATATAGAACAATTGTGGGAAAGAATATTCATGAATGGGCCATAAATGGGTTTGAACTTTGCGCTGTCTCATTATTATTCATAATATCAAATCCTTAAGAAAACAGAATATGTAAATAATCGTCAAACGAGTCCTCACATCGATTTCACTGAACAACTTAAGCGGGAAACAGCAATTTTAATCTTGAATCAACGTTGAAAGAAATAGGAAATCATGCTGTCATACATTCGTCAAGCAAGGAGAAGAAGAATGTACGAAAGAGCGAATTCTGACAGCGGATGTACGAACGACCAGGAGGCTCCAAGTTCGCCTGTTTCGTCGCCTGAAAACGGATCAAAAGCGAAGGCTTTCATTTTTATTCCAGCGTAAAGAAGCAGCATTCTTTGCGGAGGTAGGAGCCAAAATTCGTCGACGAACGCGAGAACGAAGAACGAAAAAAGTGAGGAAAAAGTGAACGATGCAAAGACAGTAGAAGTTTCTCAGCAGGCGAGAACTGGATCCAGTACGCATGGTTCGCTTTAATTCTGAGGGGTTTTTTTCTGGATATCATTTCTTCTTTTAGACAGAGACTGGGATAAGCCGGATATTTTTTGTTACACGTAAATGAAGCAGAAATGAAGAAATATCGTGTTGGAATTGCCTGGCATGCTAAACAGCAAGGTCGACTCCTCATAAACAGCAAAGATAAGAATATAAATTTCGTTCAAGTTTATTCACAACAGTTTTGTATACCGAGGTTGCATAAATGCTTAATTACATTCACAGACCCGAGAATTGGTTACCCAACGGTGTTTAGCTGTGTTTTACCGTCGTATCAATGAAGCAAAACGGCACATTTTGTGAAAGATTTATCCATTACTGAAGTTTAAATGGAATTTTGGTCTCACCGTGGGAAGTTGAAGCGAATTCACAAGACAACATGTATCACTATATGAATCTCACTGCTGGATCCGAGTTCATTTTGATTTCCAAGTTAGGCCTACGCAAGGTTTAAGACAAAATAGCTGCATTTTTCTTGTGTTAAGCAAACGAACGTGAACTTATTGTGAAATCTAAGGGAAAGTTGACTTAATCGTGCAAACTGAAATTTGCGCGCGTGGAATGGAAGTCTCCTTTCATGTGAACTTCGAAACGCAAGCTTAGATGACAAACTCGCAAATACCGATTAACGATTGTAATCTCAAATTTGAGGGGCTTAAACCGATTAAATAAAATCAAAATTCCCTAAGTTACTGAGTGTATTTCTCGAAAAATTACTCTCCAGCAGTGTGACAAGTTAACCTACAAGAATAATTGATACATATTTCATGAAACGAATGAAAATGCATTAGATGTACATGAGAAAAAGGTGTGTCATTTTTTTTTCTTTGCGCGAAGAATTGAAACTTTTGCAAATCGGTTTATCGACTGACAACAGGGCTTTATAATGCCTTGTTTTCTTTCTAAATGCTCGAACAATCAAATCGGCTGTCGACAGCCCGACAGGTGTAAACATTTGCACAACAAATAGTCAATTCTCTTGTGTTTCGCATACAAAGTGTACTGAAAACAGAAAACTGTCTTTCTGAATTTAAACGTAAAATAAGCTAAAACCATTGAATATGACCCTGTTTGAGATGAATTTATTGATGTTCACGTCACTTTTATCATTCATTGTAAATAATTAGATAAAGTTGAGCAGAAATATGTCCGACGGGTTTCGCAGTCTATACCGCTATTTATAAACAATATATTTTAGCCGCGAGGGTAAACTTAAATATTGCAAGTAACTTTATCTGATCGGGCTAAAACAATTCTAAAAGTCATTAGCAAGGATTTTAACGCTCATCGTACCCTAAAGCAAACTAAAACAATTTGGTTTTAAGTGCAGTCGGGATAAGAAAAATAATTTTAAATCTTTACTGAACAAAATCAAATTTAACTTTTTCAAGGTCGACAGCCGTTAACAAAACTTAACATCTCTTATCCGTGCTCGGTTCACGTTTCTAAAGACGCATTTTGAATATCTGCCTTAATTATGGAAAATGATACAATATTTTTTCTGCGAGAGATTTTTATCTGAGCTTTACCGCCTGCCAATCACCTACCAACAAATCACAGTAGCGAGTGATTTTGTACAATCGCCTCAAGATACTGATAAAATCGACGCTAAAAATATAACGACAAGCAGCGAATTAAAGAAAGTTAATATTTTTTCGATCAGATACTTGGAAAAGATTTGGTGTTTTGCGGTTTTCTTGTAGAAAACATCCCATAGACACCAGCTGCAACAAGAAAACTGAACAACTTTCCATTATCTTTTTTTTCGGTATAGACTGGTAGCTGTGCGCCTGTATAACCGTGATATTAATATAATTTCACTGTTTAGTCGTCTGACGAAATTTACTTCCTACCAAAAAGTATTTATTTGACAGATTGTCCGGATTCAAAGTGCTTTTTGTGATAATCGATAACAATTAAAAATGTTTTGGAAACCCAATTTACTTGGAAAGTTAAAATTTTGGCCCCGAATTCGACACTGGTCAATACAGATATTATGCCCAAATACAGCTAACTGTGCTTAAAATTGGAGTTATGAAAACAAATTATCTAAAATTGTTTTCTTATCTCGACATGAAGATGATTAATTTTAAACCTTTGTCCAAGTCGGCTTTATTTTGCTCGGGAAATAAATATTTTGAATAAAATTAAGGTGCTTTCGACAGAGGGTAGCCACGTTTAGTTGCATTACGTAACAGCTAGCCTCCGATTATTTGTCGTTGCCGACAAGGATTGTCGGCGCTTTGTTTTCGTGTATTCGGCCAACAGTCGTATCGGCTTCTCGGACACAAAAACAGTAGGGCACAAGCAGTTCCAAATTTAAAGATTTAACTGAACTATATTAAAATATTTTCCCCGGGTTTCTTTTCTGGAATTTAGATTACTTTATTTTCCTATTAAGCATTATTCTGCTCTCGGAAAAAGAACAAAACAAAAACTAATGGCATTTAATCACTGATATATTTTACCGTGAAATTCCTCAAGTAAATCTGAGCTTATCTTTATTATTTTCGCTGTGCTTTTTCTTGGGGCCGGTAGAAGACTCATTCTAGATAGAATTTTGCGTTTCAAAACTAGCTAGCTTATATTTGGGGGAAATATACGCTTGAAAAAACTGGTGAACAAGATCTTTAACTAGAGTTTGTCCTTAAAGGATCCTAGTCCGCCTCCGCCATTTTCGATGGCATCGAAATTATTGATATAGCATGGTGACGCGAATTGTTATTGTTTTAATGTAAGCTGTGTTCCTGATGGTATGTTTAATTATCCTGAGTAGTTTCACTGTGATTATTCTTCGTTTCGACGGGCTCCGAATATCTGAATATAATAGCCAAATTCCAGCATGTAAACAAAAACAAAGGTGTGGCTGACGAGGGCCCTTTAAGCCGGATCAAAAGTTTAAACTCACTGCAGGAATAGAAAATGTAATGCTAATTTTACGGTCAAAGTAAACAGGTATCTCCAAGCATTTATACACCTGGATCAAGAGACCATGTCATTTTCTTTTGACCAGGCTGAAACGAAGCTCTGTGAGAGTAATAAAGTGTCCAAGATTACAACAAATAAAAGGAACCAGTCAGGACTCGAGCCCAGATCGCTCAGTCCGAAGGCCAGGTCACCGGCATTACCTTATTTGTGAACTACAGGAGTGTTGTTTTGGGGAACGAGGGACACGATAATTTCAAGGAAACAAGGGAACTTTTTGGGATAATTTGAGTAATTTGAGGGAACATCCACGACGGATATCACTGCTATTAACTTTGACAAAGAATTTGGGAACAACTGAACTTATCAATAGGGAACAAGGGAGAAAGGGAGACATTTTCATGGGATTAAGAGAACATAGTACCCATCCCCCCCTCCCCCCTCCCCCCTCGCGTTAGGCTCTCAGGAGTCTCTAAAAATCTCTGTACACTTCGATTTCTTGCCGCCTGACTTTCAGAATAATGAAATTCAGTTATACAATACTTTCTTTTAAGACCTTATCTGAGTAAAACTTGTTGTGCAATTTTTCTTGAAATTCAGAATAGAAACTGTGATTTTCAATTTCGGCGGCTGTCTTCCGCGACGGCTGGAAACCTTGACACTTAAGTTCCTATCCATGCCCGACAAGTTACCAATATTCTTTAATTTTACTAATCGGAGAGTTGTTAGACGTAGCGGCGGCGATCGAAACTTAGGCCCCGTTTACACGGGTCCGAGCAAATTTTTGCACGGACGAATTTTGTTTCTGGACCGCCTGTTTACATAGATCCGTGCAAATTCTGTTGCAGTACTGTTTACACGGATCCATGCAAAGTTTAGACCAGTCGCGGCATT
>JAHPZR010041059.1:7500-10000 GCA_019787425.1 Platygyra sinensis | reverse complement strand
TTTGATACATGTCCTTAATACAAACCACTTCAAACTTGCCTATTTTCCGGTCCTGCCGTCTAATTGACATATTTCCGCAACTTCGTTTGAAAAAAAATTGAAATTTTCCGATTCCACTTCTAGAAATGTTTTGTTTCTGAAGCAATCTGTACATTATAACTTCTCTTCTTCTTCGTAATTGATCTTGACCTTATTGAGAAAAAGATAATACAAGATCAAACTCGCAATGCTTCTAGGGTTGTCAAGCGGTCCCTTTAAGTTTTCAAGTGTTAACGTACGCGAAATTTTGGCCCGGTTTCCTCGATTTTCTCGCAAGGGTACACGCTTGCTTGTGCTTGCAGAATTTTCACAATTGCTCACACACTTGGATTCTCATTAAATTTTTCTCGATTGTTCAGAATTTCGTAAATCGTATTTCGCAGAGTAATACTCGTTATGCTCACAAATATATTCGATATCCCCAGTTTCTCTAAAATGAGTCAGCTTGCTACACGATCGAAGCTTTTCAGCTACGCTCCATCACAGAAACTTTTTGTTTGGTTTAAAATTTTTATTTGAAATTATATTGCCAGAAGTTGTTCATAAAGCAGTCAAAACTTTACAAATGCAAATAGGTTACAAAATGTTTGTTTACGTAAAACATGTTAATACATGTCCTAGCTTTACCAACTGGATTTGGTGAAGATAGGGCTAACCCACAAACGCACGTGATCAGTTGGTGCTGATCAAAAGTACTGAGGGCTTTCGGGAGTTGCCTTATCAATTGCTTGCTATCGTGCTAAGAGGATTGGACGGGCACTAGTTCGCTTTACTAGCTCTGAACACGTCCCCCGAAGCAACTTGCACAAATGAGGTGAGTTCACTTAAAAGCCCTAGGTTCACATGAAAAGCTTCGATCGTGTAGCAAGCTGACTCATTTTAGAGAAACTGGGGATATCGAATATATTTTGTGAGCATAACGAGTATTACTCTGCGAAATACGATTTACGAAATTCTGAACAATCGAGAAAAATTTAATGAGAATCCAAGTGTGTGAGCAATTGTGAAAATTCTGCAAGCACAAGCAAGCGTGTACCCTTGCGAGAAAATCGAGGAAACCGGGCCAAAATTTCGCGTACGTTAACACTTGAAAACTTAAAGGGACCGCTTGACAACCCTAGAAGCATTGCGAGTTTGATCTTGTATTATCTTTTTCTCAATAAGGTCAAGATCAATTACGAAGAAGAAAGAGAAGTTATAATGTACAGATTGCTTCAGAACAAAACATTTCTAGAAGTGGAATCGGAAAATTTCAATTTTTTTTCAACGAAGTTGCGGAAATATGTCAATTAGACGGCAGGACCGGAAAATAGGCAAGTTTGAAGTGGTTTGTATTAAGGACATGTATCAAATTGCCATTCGTCAGCGAATATAAACAAAAATGGAAATGCCTAAGAATTATGTGCAAAATACGAAGTATCACAAACATCTACACTGAGGGAAATAACTGCGATAAAATGAACCAGTGTCGTTAAAACTTCGGAGAAGCCAAACGTTTCCTGCAACTGTGACACAACCGAGAAACATACACACAAAACGTTACTAAAATGTCCAAACAATTCAGTCCCTTTGGTTTTGACTGAAGACAGGTGGTTTCACTAAATTTAGACAGGTCATTGTTACATTAAGGGTCGATTACACATTGTGATATAACAATGAAACTGAAAATGCATCGCGAAGCACTTGTCTTGTCATAACAGATGCAAGCCAAGGCGGAAGTACAGTTTCGTTTTCGAGAAACACTTTTCTCGGTGAAAGTAATTTGTCTCGGTAAATTTATCACTTCTTCTTATGAAAAATAAATTCAATGCTAAATTATTTTCGAGCGATATGGAAACTTCCTGAATGTATAGCTAGCTATACATAACGTAAAAAAAGGATTTATTCTCGATTTATTCTGGAAATTCCTGCGTGTTAAGGTTTTTAGCCCACATTGATCTGGCCTGGTGAAATATTTTTGCATCTTAGTGCACTTTCGTTTTCATGTCTTCGCGATCAATCAGTTGGTTTAGTGAGTCGTTTGCGCTCTTTGATTGAAACAGAACCAACATCAAAATCTTAGTTGAAGTAGGACTAAGCCTAGACGAAAATGCAAATATTTAATCAATCTTAAACCATTCCTATTTTTCTAAGGCACGACAAAAACCCGAATAAGAGTGGCAAGGAAATTGCTATCAGATCGAGGCACATCCATGTAACTTAAAACAATGTTTGTTTACGCGAGGTAGCGCGCGGTATTTTAAGCTTCAGACCACAGTTTCGCATGTGAACCCAGGGCTTTAAGTGAACTCACCTCATTTGTGCAAGGCGGTGGACGGAGTTCGAAGGACGTGTTCAGAGGTTGTATAGTAAAGCAAACTAGTGCGTGTCAATCCTCCTAGCACGATAGCAAGCAATCGATAAGCTAACCCCCTGAAGTCCTCAGTACTTTTGATCAGCACCCGATTGATCACGTGCATTG
>JAHPZR010041057.1:0-16289 GCA_019787425.1 Platygyra sinensis | reverse complement strand
TGCGTGTTGACTGTCTTTAACATATGACGATACAGATCTGAGGATAGGTACCAAAATTTTGTCTAAATAGCTAGAAATTAGTTCGGTAGGGCAACTACACACAGAGACAATAGGTCGGCCTGGGTTGTTAGGTTTGTGAATTTTAGGTAAAAAGTAGATACATGAAGTTCTAGGAGTGGTGATGATGAGATTCAGTAGTAGCCGGCAATTCTTGTTTGACTATAAGGTCGGTAAAGAATATGCACAAGCCAGTGATCAGGTTGTTCGTCGAGTGGGCAAAGGCTAAGAACAATAGAGAGAAAGCGACAGTTAAGCGAGATGCAGCTTCTTCTGCATGAATGGGATAACGTTTTTCTCGACAAGGATGGTGCACTCAGACGATATAAAGGACCTAGTTATTCTAACTATTCTAATTATTGTACCAAGGCAGCTTTGTCCACTCCTCCTCAAGGAACTCCATGACAACATGGGCCATCTTGGAGTAGATCGCACGCTAGACCTCGTTAGAGCACGCTTTTATTGGCCTCACATGCCGAGAGATCTCGAACACCATATCGGTTACGTCTGTTAGTGCGTAAAACAAAAGATTCCAAAGCGGAAGACAAGATCTCCATTAAAACCCATCACAACCACTTCGCCTTTCGAACTTATTGTCATTGACTTTCTTCTTTTGGAGAAGAGTAGCGGAGGGTACGAGTATATCCCAGTTGTGATGGATCAGTTTACACGCTATGCCCAGGCCTATGCCTCGAGAAATAAGTCAGCTAAGACAGTTGCCCAAAAACTTTACAATGATTTTATTCTCCAATTTGGTTTTCCCTTAAGGATTCATCATGATCAAGGGGGAGAATTTGAAAACCGCCTCCACCAGGAACTGGGAAAGTGGTGTGGCGTGGAACATTCTTGTACAACCCCTTATCAAAAATGAATGGTCAAGTCGAGCGATTCAACCGGACACTTTTGGGAATGCTCCGCACCTTACCAGAGACCGAGAAATCACGTTGGGCAGAACACTTGAACCATGTGGTACACGCCTATAACTGCACGAGGAATGAATCAACAGGCTACTCACCATTCTTCCTGCTCTTCGGTCGCCACCCTCGTTTGCCTGTAGACTTAATGTTTGGAATTGAAGGGCAAATCAACCATGAGAACCACTCGCAATACGTTGAAAAGTGGAGAAGAGCAATGGCAGGAGCCTACAAGCTAGCAGGTAAAAAGTCTAGTGAAGTAGGAGCAAGGGCCAAACAGTGTTATGAACGCTTTGTACGAAGCCGGCTCAGTATTGCTATCTGGCGATAGAGTTCTTATACGTAATCTAAGCGGGCGAGGTGGACCAAGCAAGCTGCGATCACATTGGGAGGATCGCGTTCATGTAGTAGTTAGCCGTAAGGGTGACGATAGCCCCGTGTATGACGTCAAGCCGGAGGTTGGCAGTGATGGAAACAGAATTCTTCATACAACTTGCTAATGCCATGCAGTTATCTCCGCATCGACATCCCAAGAAAGATCAGTCGCCAGAAGAGAGCAGGAAGAGCCCAGAAGGATAGTGTAGCAATGTTCAACAGATACCTACACCACAGGTTAAAGAACTATCAGACGGAAGTAGTAGTGAAGATGAGTCTGTCATCATCCTGACGAATCCCCACACTGGGCAGACCCTAAAAGAGGTGGTTACTGAGGAGCATCCGAAGAAACCACCCGCACCTACACAGCCGTAGCATGTAATACCAGACAACGATTCTCAAGGGGAGACGAGTAGTGACCACACTGTTCTGGAAGGCATGGAAGTAGCCGAATCTGAGAGTGGAGATGAAAAAGATTCTGCAACCCAGAATGTCAACAGTCAACTGGACTCTCCTGAACTGGAACCTAGGCCTAAGCGACAGAGACAGCCACCCACCCTTCTGACGTACAACGCACTTGGCAATCCCACTTCTGAGACCCAGGCTGCTACACACGTCATATCCACCAACAATGTTTTGGGAAGTCAGTTATCACATTGCAATACTCCTCATCTTACTTGCTGTGCAGGTTTACCATTTGTACACCAGTTCCACCTAACTCAACACCCGCTTCTGTATCAGCATTCAGTGATCTTTGACCACGCCGGCACCTAGCCATTAATGCCTGTTTTCCATCCGGGTAACCAGTACTTCTCTTACCAACCTGTAATGTATCCACCGAAGGATGGTCCAATGTAAATACCTGTAACCTTGGACTATGGGCATGTACCAGTACCTGGCTATGTTTACTAAAAGGACTTTAAACCACTTATTTATTTTTTCCTTAAAGAAAGGACACCAAAAAAGTGCACTTAGATCTTCGTTGGATTCCTCGTTATAGAAATGAGCGTTTTCAAGATGAGTGTATCTTGTAAATAGGAGATGTTATCGTAAAAGTCAGTTGCTGCAGCCTTTTATCCGAGAGTTATAAGTCAGGATCCTGCCGATAGTATAGTCCAGTTTTTGTCAAAGAAGATGTGTAATTTTCGGTAACATTTTCCTTATGGGTGTGCAACCCCTCAACGTGTAGTATTTCACAAGTGTAATTTATGTGCAAGTGTCAGGGACGACACTTTTCTTCGGAGGGGAATTTTGTTAGGGTGTAAACGTGCCGTTTTTGACGCGTGACATATGACGTAGCGTTTTTACATCCGGGACAATTTACACTAGGACGATGTTCAGGAAAATGATTGTATGAGTTTTTGTGGTTTTATTACTAAGAGTATCCGTGGGTAACACGATCAGAGCGAGTTGGACGTCACACGCAAGGATGACGGCGACGTGCATTCGATAAAAGAAACACTTTAGAACCGTTCTACTTATATGTCGATAAATACTAGCCACAGCTAAATTCGCGAAGAAAGAGGTTTATAAAAATAATGCCACCGTGGTGTGCTTGTTTGTTTTGCATAGGTTGGCTGGGAACTGTACAAAGATCTATAACGCGTGCAGAACCATTCTACGACTCATTAAACCCCTTGTTTTGCGACGTTTTTGCTGCCGTTGTGGTTTGTGCAAGATCTCTGCTGTTGTGGCCTATAAAAAGTCCCGATGCCGACTTATCAGTGTTCTGTTTGCTTCTATATTTGTGATTTAAACCTAAAAGTGATTGAAAAATTCCAAGCGAACAATTATTGTCTTCCACACTGGAAAAAGATTGTACCATTTGCCTATGGAAATTTCCCGAAATTCGCCCTGGAATTTTTGGTCGAATGATAAACGCCCAGTGTTACCCAAATCAGCCATTCGATTTTATGCCGCGAACATTTTTGGAGTGGTCAAGTGTACCACCCTCGCCATATCACCATCTATGTCAAAGGAAACAATAAATCTTTGCACAGAGTAGATTCTTCGTTTTGTTTCATGCTCTATTATCCGAGCGACCTTAAGGTAATTCTCAAGTATTACATTGCGCATCCCTACTCCGCATAATTTCAGACGTGATTAGCGCGCGCATTAAAAAATGGCGGCTTTTTCTTTACGGCTGGACCTCGCCATAGAGGCAAATCGTCATTTTGTCGTTCTCTGTTTAACTACTTAATTGTTTTAGGCAAGCTATATTTATGGAACTGCCGTAGGAATAAAAGTCTTCCTATTTTCTCTTCCTATAAAGAATTAGTTAAGAGAAAATACGAAATTGAATGCCACCTCGCTGCCAAGAACAATAAGAGTAAGATGCTTGAGGCTAAGTGGAAACCTGTTCAGCATTATAATTTGCTAAGTACATAGGTGTGTAGTTGAAACAAACAAATAAACAAACAAAGTAGTATAAGTAGTATTATAAGTAACGTATCGTTAGTGGTATTGTAAAGAAAAATAAAAATAAAATAAAAATAAAATAAATCGTCATTTTGTCATTTTATCGCAAACGAGTATGGTGACCTATTATTTTTTTCTGCTGTTTTAAACTGAGTAATAAATATCTCTGTGTAGAATAAATATGGACCAATTCTCAGTGTATAACAAAAAAATAATCTTCGGAAACGTGTATTTAGCGAGCAATCGTGACTACTATCATGGTGCTATTATAAAGATTTATTGGGTATAAACAAGGTGTTGTTGCTCGTAAACGAACATAGGGACCCTTCTTTTTTATCTCAAAATTTAAGTTCCTATAATGTAAACAGTCAATAGATCGTTTTCACTATTACGAAGTAAAAAAAAAATTAAAAAATAAGTAAATAAATAAATAAAAATAAATAAATCAAAAATAAATCAAAAACCATCCTGTGGGTAAGGTTAAGAAATTTTGATGTTATAGAAGACAGCTAAATAACACACTTCTCCAAGGTTTGGGCCTGTGCGCTCCCCCAAACTTCAGATATTCGTCGAAATGTTTCACAGAATTTTACAGAGCCTAGTATGAAAATGCCATGTTGGTGTACCTCCGTGGCACACCAATATGGCGGCCGGAAAATGGGGTAAACATCTGGAACTTACTTTGACTATCTAGGCGACTGATTATCATCTACGTAAGCATCTACGTAAGCACTTTTCCTAATGTCCTAACTTTTAAGAAGGCTCAAAATCATGAGATAAGTATATATTTTTCAACAAACCCGATCGTGGAATTGTGTCACGTACCTCCATGACCCCTGACTCCAAAATGCTCTGGTTTCAAACAAAGCAAACTATGGAGCCATAAAATTGTAAACATATATAAATATACCGCCTCTTATGCCTGATGAGAATAAAAAACTTTGGTGGCTCTTTAGCTTTGGATTTTAGAAAGTGATGACGTCACGGGAAACGTTCTATTGCTGGTTTTCAGTGTCACGCCATATCAAGATAAAAATAAAAACCGTTCAATAGATAAAACATGATGATGCAAAGTAAATTGCCAGGTCATCACCATCTTAGTGAGTATATGGATATCAGTCGAGCTTGCTACACCGTGCTGACGAGACCCAACAAGATCGAAACAGCTGTCCACGGTTGCAGTTGTTGGCTTTCAGTTTGGACTCTATCATGTCGTTGCCCCGTTAAGCTTTTTACGTAGTATCAGCCTTGCATCATTGTTTGTTACTTTCAATAGATAAAGTCCAGAATTTGGAAAAAGAACGAAGGCAAATATGCAAAGACTCTCGCCAAGATTCAGATCGCAACAATTTTTCTTAAGCGAGATACACGGAGAAATGTTTTACCCAAATTTATAGAGATTTGTATGGCGACGCCATGTTGGTGCCCATGTACATGGGCACCAACATGGCGGCCGGAAATCAACAAAAACATCTGTCAATGAGTTTAGCTACAAAAGCGTAAATGTCTCTCTCGAGGAACTCAAAAACGTTAAAATAATACTTTCTCTGATTCATGAACTGTTCAGATAGCCAAATTCCCCGAAATAAGTCACTTTTTTAACCAAAATGACAGCTCTTTTGACCGTCATGTAAATGCCGCGTCACGCAAAAGCTTAGAAATTCAAGCGTGGTCTATCAAAAAACCAAGAACCCATTTGTAGCGAAAATTTGTATGAATACTACTTTTCAGCTGCTCTTATACATCATGAAAGTTAAATCTTAGGATGATCAATAGTTTTGTAGTCTGAATTTTAGTGACGTCATGTGAAAACCCCCAATAATCAAGGTTTCACAAAGATCTCAGTGCAGGTTCTATTTCAGTGGAATGACCTAAAATCATTGAGTCCAACCAACGCAATGAAAATTTGTGCCATGGACGTTCTAAATAGGCCATTTGCAACAAACGAAATCCGCCATGCTGGAAGGTAATCTTATTATTATTCCCGCACTGGGACGTTAAAACAAACAGACCTCAACCAGTCCTGCCCTTAGTTATTATGTCCCAGTGCGGGAATAGTAATATGCTTGCCCTTCAGCATGGCGGATTTTGTACCATGTAATCGTTTCTTGCACAAGGTCTATTGAAGTACGAGAAACCACCTGTGCAATGCGGCCTCTACCTCACCCCCTCCTCTCCGGAACAACGCTAAGTTACGTTACTGTCGTGTGCGGCATGGCTCAGTGCTTTCGCTCTGCATTTTGCTAATACTGCTGTGGTTTCCTGTCAGAAATCTCACTAAGGTAAGGAATAATTTCCAACCGTTAAGTGAATTTGATTGTTGCTACGTTGTTCTAAGATACCACCGTTTCCTAAAAGCGAATTTTAACGTGCAGTTCGACGATCAACTTGAGTTCTAAATGCGAATAGGGTCAAATTTCAAAAATATGCCAGCTTTTCCTCTTTTATAGCTGGTAGATGCCTTCAAATTCAAAGTCATAACTTCATCTACTTAAGAATATGTCTGCAAAGCAAACAAAAGTAAAGAAACGACGAATGAAAGTCAAATTAATAGCAGCCGTATGTTGATTTCCGAGTTGACATTAAAGGTCAAAGGGTCGCTCATATTGCTCAAGTGACCTGTCTTGAAAATATTGTCAGAATTCGCCGTTTAAGGACGGTACCTACTAATACAAAGGTTTTTGCGCCAAGTTAGGACCACGCGGAAAAAAGTAGATCGTTGCAAGGGCTGTTGGAATCCACAAAGAAAAATAGGGGTAGCCACGCATTTTTTCGAGATAATTAGCCTTGAATCCCAAGAAAAATGCTGACATCAGCATTTTTCTGAAAAAAGCGGGAAACGATATTTCCTCACAGATTTTCTTAGAATTCGCCTTCACATACGGAAAGGCAAACACATTTAAAAAGATCTTTAACCTACATGGCAAATGGTAACATTAAAATCATTCTTGGTACGTTTTTAATAACAAAATCTTTACAATATCCCTTTTAGCGTCTCTGACAGCCTTCCTTTGGTTCAGCTAAAATACAGTCAAAATACCTTTAGCTCACAACCAGAAACTAGTCACATGTTGAAAAGGCTTGCCGCTTCCATTTCGCAACAAAGAATGTAGGGGTAACCATTCGTTTTTTAAAGTTATTGATCTTTTTTGAAAACTTTTACGGTGGCTGCCCGTTACATTTTTTCCTGTCACCTCCCCAGTAAGTAAGACATTTGCGTTTCTGTGCGCACTACTCCATCTACAGGTACATGTTTACGATTGGATTTCAGTGTAATTTTCGAGACATAACAGCTTGGTTTTTAGCTGGAGGACGTTAATAGTTGGTGGTTAGCGATTATATGCTGTTATTCTGGTCTCTCTGGTTTAAGTACAGGTTCATTAAAATTGATTTGGTCACAGTAGGAAAATTTTGGTTTTATTTTAGTCGTGTACTTGGTGGCCTAGTTGATTTCGTCAATGTCAACCCCAGCGAGCGCGCACTTAAACCATGGCTTGCGTGATGTGCAGAACGTGTGCGCACTAACAAAAGTAGCCACCGTCCCTAATTAACCCCGACGTGTATTTCGCCCGACGTGTAGTTGAAATGATTGTTCTTCCCCAGGGTATAGTCTCGTTGGTTGAAGCCATGTAATAGAGTACTTTTTTGAGCCTTGAATTTCGTCTAAATTCAGAGTTAGTGACCTCTATCGCAAAGCGTAAATTTAAAAAATTCGTCAAAAATTCACGAAAACCGTGTCAACTTTGCAGCAAAACTTTTTCGCCTGCCTGCCGGCGATAGCCGGCAGGGAGGCCTCTGTGGTGCGTCTAAACCCAAGGGGGCTTGCGTAGAGGAGGCTTGCAGCAGATAGCCCTGGTGTCTGGCTACTAGCTGATACCAAGTAGGGGTCCCAGAAATTATCCCCAGGGGGGTGGGCTGGGTGACAGAGAGAGGCATTTTCCTCAGTTAAAATGCTGATTTTGGTGACAGCACAGCTCTGGCCAGCCAGTTGCCTGGTAGCTGGGAGACCAGACAGACACAAGCTAGGTTGGTGAGTACTCTAAGTGCTGGCACACTGCCTGTGGATGATTAAGTGAAAAAGCCGGTGTATTTTTCTGGAAAAGTCCCAGGCTTTTGGTTTTGTTGTGAGCACGGTTTTCAAAAATCCAGACATATATTGGGGTAAAATAATTAAGGAGGGGCTCCGATTAAGCCAGAATTGGTCCAAAGCAGTCATGGCAAAGACTTTAGGGCGGCAGGAGCAAGCCTGGCTAATTTTCAGGACATTCTCTGCCAATATATGTCTGAATTTATGAAAACCGTGTCAACTTTGCAGCAAAACTTTTTCGCCTGCCTGCCGGCGATAGCCGGCAGGGAGGCCTCTGTGGTGCGTCTAAACCCAAGGGGGCTTGCGTCAAGGAGGCTTGCAGCAGATAGCCCTGGTTTCTGGCTACTAGCTGATACCAAGTAGGGGTCCCAGAAATTATCCCCAGGGGGGTGGGCTGGGTGACAGAGAGAGGCATTTTCCTCAGTTAAAATGCTGATTTTGGTGACAGCACAGCTCTGGCCAGCCAGTTGCCTGTCAGCTGGGAGACCAGACAGACACAAGCTAGGTTGGTGAGTACTCTAAGTGCTGGCACACTGCCTGTGGATGATTAAGTGAAAAAGCCGGTGTATTTTTCTGGAAAAGTCCCAGGCTGTTGGTTTTGTTGTGAGCACGGTTTTCAAAAATCCAGACATATATATATATATATATATATATATAGCAATGAATGAAGAAGATATATATATATATATATATATATATATATATATATATATATATATATATATATATATATATAATATATATATATAATATATATATCGCTCGTAGTGGCCTAAATTAACACCAAAATCAGGCATTTTCCCGAAGCAACCGTTAAAAAAGTGAAAGCGTTGTAGAAAAGATTAACCCAGGAAATCAAAAGAAATTATTTCAACTGCTTATTCCCGGTGTAAAATTTAAATGAAAGTCGAACGTGAATTTTTGACGAATTTTTTAAATTTACGCTTTGCGATAGAGGTCACTAACTCTGAATTTAGACGAAATTCAAGGCTCAAAAAAGTACTCTATTACATGGCTTCAACCAACGAGACTATACCCTGGGGAAGAACAATCATTTCAACTACACGTCGGGCGAAATACACGTCGGGGTTAATTAGGGACGGTGGCTACTTTTGTTAGTGCGCACACGTTCTGCACATCACGCAAGCCATGGTTTAAGTGCGCGCTCGCTGGGGTTGACATTGACGAAATCAACTAGGCCACCAAGTACACGACTAAAATAAAACCAAAATTTTCCTACTGTGACCAAATCAATTTTAATGAACCTGTACTTAAACCAGAGAGACCAGAATAACAGCATATAATCGCTAACCACCAACTATTAACGTCCTCCAGCTAAAAACCAAGCTGTTATGTCTCGAAAATTACACTGAAATCCAATCGTAAACATGTACCTGTAGATGGAGTAGTGCGCACAGAAACGCAAATGTCTTACTTACTGGGGAGGTGACAGGAAAAAAATGTAACGGGCAGCCACCGTAAAAGTTTTCAAAAAAGATCAATAACTTTAAAAAACGAATGGTTACCCCTACATTCTTTGTTGCGAAATGGAAGCGGCAAGCCTTTTCAACATGTGACTAGTTTCTGGTTGTGAGCTAAAGGTATTTTGACTGTATTTTAGCTGAACCAAAGGAAGGCTGTCAGAGACGCTAAAAGGGATATTGTAAAGATTTTGTTATTAAAAACGTACCAAGAATGATTTTAATGTTACCATTTGCCATGTAGGTTAAAGATCTTTTTAAATGTGTTTGCCTTTCCGTATGTGAAGGCGAATTCTAAGAAAATCTGTGAGGAAATATCGTTTCCCGCTTTTTTCAGAAAAATGCTGATGTCAGCATTTTTCTTGGGATTCAAGGCTAATTATCTCGAAAAAATGCGTGGCTACCCCTATTTTTCTTTGTGGATTCCAACAGCCCTTGCAACGATCTACTTTTTTCCGCGTGGTCCTAACTTGGCGCAAAAACCTTTGTATTAGTAGGTACCGTCCTTAAACGGCGAATTCTGACAATATTTTCAAGACAGGTCACTTGAGCAATATGAGCGACCCTTTGACCTTTAATGTCAACTCGGAAATCAACATACGGCTGCTATTAATTTGACTTTCATTCGTCGTTTCTTTACTTTTGTTTGCTTTGCAGACATATTCTTAAGTAGATGAAGTTATGACTTTGAATTTGAAGGCATCTACCAGCTATAAAAGAGGAAAAGCTGGCATATTTTTGAAATTTGACCCTATTCGCATTTAGAACTCAAGTTGATCGTCGAACTGCACGTTAAAATTCGCTTTTAGGAAACGGTGGTATCTTAGAACAACGTAGCAACAATCAAATTCACTTAACGGTTGGAAATTATTCCTTACCTTAGTGAGATTTCTGACAGGAAACCACAGCAGTATTAGCAAAATGCAGAGCGAAAGCACTGAGCCATGCCGCACACGACAGTAACGTAACTTAGCGTTGTTCCGGAGAGGAGGGGGTGAGGTAGAGGCCGCATTGCACAGGTGGTTTCTCGTACTTCAATAGACCTTGTGCAAGAAACGATTACATGGTACAAAATCCGCCATGCTGAAGGGCAAGCATATTACTATTCCCGCACTGGGACATAATAACTAAGGGCAGGACTGGTTGAGGTCTGTTTGTTTTAACGTCCCAGTGCGGGAATAATAATAAGATTACCTTCCAGCATGGCGGATTTCGTTTGTTGCAAATGGCCTATTTAGAACGTCCATGGCACAAATTTTCATTGCGTTGGTTGGACTCAATGATTTTAGGTCATTCCACTGAAATAGAACCTGCACTGAGATCTTTGTGAAACCTTGATTATTGGGGGTTTTCACATGACGTCACTAAAATTCAGACTACAAAACTATTGATCATCCTAAGATTTAACTTTCATGATGTATAAGAGCAGCTGAAAAGTAGTATTCATACAAATTTTCGCTACAAATGGGTTCTTGGTTTTTTGATAGACCACGCTTGAATTTCTAAGCTTTTGCGTGACGCGGCATTTACATGACGGTCAAAAGAGCTGTCATTTTGGTTAAAAAAGTGACTTATTTCGGGGAATTTGGCTATCTGAACAGTTCATGAATCAGAGAAAGTATTATTTTAACGTTTTTGAGTTCCTCGAGAGAGACATTTACGCTTTTGTAGCTAAACTCATTGACAGATGTTTTTGTTGATTTCCGGCCGCCATGTTGGTGCCCATGTACATGGGCACCAACATGGCGTCGCCATACAAATCTCTATAAATTTGGGTAAAACATTTCTCCGTGTATCTCGCTTAAGAAAAATTGTTGCGATCTGAATCTTGGCGAGAGTCTTTGCATATTTGCCTTCGTTCTTTTTCCAAATTCTGGACTTTATCTATTGAAAGTAACAAACAATGATGCAAGGCTGATACTACGTAAAAAGCTTAACGGGGCAACGACATGATAGAGTCCAAACTGAAAGCCAACAACTGCAACCGTGGACAGCTGTTTCGATCTTGTTGGGTCTCGTCAGCACGGTGTAGCAAGCTCGACTGATATCCATATACTCACTAAGATGGTGATGACCTGGCAATTTACTTTGCATCATCATGTTTTATCTATTGAACGGTTTTTATTTTTATCTTGATATGGCGTGACACTGAAAACCAGCAATAGAACGTTTCCCGTGACGTCATCACTTTCTAAAATCCAAAGCTAAAGAGCCACCAAAGTTTTTTATTCTCATCAGGCATAAGAGGCGGTATATTTATATATGTTTACAATTTTATGGCTCCATAGTTTGCTTTGTTTGAAACCAGAGCATTTTGGAGTCAGGGGTCATGGAGGTACGTGACACAATTCCACGATCGGGTTTGTTGAAAAATATATACTTATCTCATGATTTTGAGCCTTCTTAAAAGTTAGGACATTAGGAAAAGTGCTTACGTAGATGCTTACGTAGATGATAATCAGTCGCCTAGATAGTCAAAGTAAGTTCCAGATGTTTACCCCATTTTCCGGCCGCCATATTGGTGTGCCACGGAGGTACACCAACATGGCATTTTCATACTAGGCTCTGTAAAATTCTGTGAAACATTTCGACGAATATCTGAAGTTTGGGGGAGCGCACAGGCCCAAACCTTGGAGAAGTGTGTTATTTAGCTGTCTTCTATAACATCAAAATTTCTTAACCTTACCCACAGGATGGTTTTTGATTTATTTTTGATTTATTTATTTTTATTTATTTATTTACTTATTTTTTAATTTTTTTTTTACTTCGTAATAGTGAAAACGATCTATTGACTGTTTACATTATAGGAACTTAAATTTTGAGATAAAAAAGAAGGGTCCCTATGTTCGTTTACGAGCAACAACACCTTGTTTATACCCAATAAATCTTTATAATAGCACCATGATAGTAGTCACGATTGCTCGCTAAATACACGTTTCCGAAGATTATTTTTTTGTTATACACTGAGAATTGGTCCATATTTATTCTACACAGAGATATTTATTACTCAGTTTAAAACAGCAGAAAAAAATAATAGGTCACCATACTCGTTTGCGATAAAATGACAAAATGACGATTTATTTTATTTTTATTTTATTTTTATTTTTCTTTACAATACCACTAACGATACGTTACTTATAATACTACTTATACTACTTTGTTTGTTTATTTGTTTGTTTCAACTACACACCTATGTACTTAGCAAATTATAATGCTGAACAGGTTTCCACTTAGCCTCAAGCATCTTACTCTTATTGTTCTTGGCAGCGAGGTGGCATTCAATTTCGTATTTTCTCTTAACTAATTCTTTATAGGAAGAGAAAATAGGAAGACTTTTATTCCTACGGCAGTTCCATAAATATAGCTTGCCTAAAACAATTAAGTAGTTAAACAGAGAACGACAAAATGACGATTTGCCTCTATGGCGAGGTCCAGCCGTAAAGAAAAAGCCGCCATTTTTTAATGCGCGCGCTAATCACGTCTGAAATTATGCGGAGTAGGGATGCGCAATGTAATACTTGAGAATTACCTTAAGGTCGCTCGGATAATAGAGCATGAAACAAAACGAAGAATCTACTCTGTGCAAAGATTTATTGTTTCCTTTGACATAGATGGTGATATGGCGAGGGTGGTACACTTGACCACTCCAAAAATGTTCGCGGCATAAAATCGAATGGCTGATTTGGGTAACACTGGGCGTTTATCATTCGACCAAAAATTCCAGGGCGAATTTCGGGAAATTTCCATAGGCAAATGGTACAATCTTTTTCCAGTGTGGAAGACAATAATTGTTCGCTTGGAATTTTTCAATCACTTTTAGGTTTAAATCACAAATATAGAAGCAAACAGAACACTGATAAGTCGGCATCGGGACTTTTTATAGGCCACAACAGCAGAGATCTTGCACAAACCACAACGGCAGCAAAAACGTCGCAAAACAAGGGGTTTAATGAGTCGTAGAATGGTTCTGCACGCGTTATAGATCTTTGTACAGTTCCCAGCCAACCTATGCAAAACAAACAAGCACACCACGGTGGCATTATTTTTATAAACCTCTTTCTTCGCGAATTTAGCTGTGGCTAGTATTTATCGACATATAAGTAGAACGGTTCTAAAGTGTTTCTTTTATCGAATGCACGTCGCCGTCATCCTTGCGTGTGACGTCCAACTCGCTCTGATCGTGTTACCCACGGATACTCTTAGTAATAAAACCACAAAAACTCATACAATCATTTTCCTGAACATCGTCCTAGTGTAAATTGTCCCGGATGTAAAAACGCTACGTCATATGTCACGCGTCAAAAACGGCACGTTTACACCCTAACAAAATTCCCCTCCGAAGAAAAGTGTCGTCCCTGACACTTGCACATAAATTACACTTGTGAAATACTACACGTTGAGGGGTTGCACACCCATAAGGAAAATGTTACCGAAAATTACACATCTTCTTTGACAAAAACTGGACTATACTATCGGCAGGATCCTGACTTATAACTCTCGGATAAAAGGCTGCAGCAACTGACTTTTACGATAACATCTCCTATTTACAAGATACACTCATCTTGAAAACGCTCATTTCTATAACGAGGAATCCAACGAAGATCTAAGTGCACTTTTTTGGTGTCCTTTCTTTAAGGAAAAAATAAATAAGTGGTTTAAAGTCCTTTTAGTAAACATAGCCAGGTACTGGTACATGCCCATAGTCCAAGGTTACAGGTATTTACATTGGACCATCCTTCGGTGGATACATTACAGGTTGGTAAGAGAAGTACTGGTTACCCGGATGGAAAACAGGCATTAATGGCTAGGTGCCGGCGTGGTCAAAGATCACTGAATGCTGATACAGAAGCGGGTGTTGAGTTAGGTGGAACTGGTGTACAAATGGTAAACCTGCACAGCAAGTAAGATGAGGAGTATTGCAATGTGATAACTGACTTCCCAAAACATTGTTGGTGGATATGACGTGTGTAGCAGCCTGGGTCTCAGAAGTGGGATTGCCAAGTGCGTTGTACGTCAGAAGGGTGGGTGGCTGTCTCTGTCGCTTAGGCCTAGGTTCCAGTTCAGGAGAGTCCAGTTGACTGTTGACATTCTGGGTTGCAGAATCTTTTTCATCTCCACTCTCAGATTCGGCTACTTCCATGCCTTCCAGAACAGTGTGGTCACTACTCGTCTCCCCTTGAGAATCGTTGTCTGGTATTACATGCTACGGCTGTGTAGGTGCGGGTGGTTTCTTCGGATGCTCCTCAGTAACCACCTCTTTTAGGGTCTGCCCAGTGTGGGGATTCGTCAGGATGATGACAGACTCATCTTCACTACTACTTCCGTCTGATAGTTCTTTAACCTGTGGTGTAGGTATCTGTTGAACATTGCTACACTATCCTTCTGGGCTCTTCCTGCTCTCTTCTGGCGACTGATCTTTCTTGGGATGTCGATGCGGAGATAACTGCATGGCATTAGCAAGTTGTATGAAGAATTCTGTTTCCATCACTGCCAACCTCCGGCTTGACGTCATACACGGGGCTATCGTCACCCTTACGGCTAACTACTACATGAACGCGATCCTCCCAATGTGATCGCAGCTTGCTTGGTCCACCTCGCCCGCTTAGATTACGTATAAGAACTCTATCGCCAGATAGCAATACTGAGCCGGCTTCGTACAAAGCGTTCATAACACTGTTTGGCCCTTGCTCCTACTTCACTAGACTTTTTACCTGCTAGCTTGTAGGCTCCTGCCATTGCTCTTCTCCACTTTTCAACGTATTGCGAGTGGTTCTCATGGTTGATTTGCCCTTCAATTCCAAACATTAAGTCTACAGGCAAACGAGGGTGGCGACCGAAGAGCAGGAAGAATGGTGAGTAGCCTGTTGATTCATTCCTCGTGCAGTTATAGGCGTGTACCACATGGTTCAAGTGTTCTGCCCAACGTGATTTCTCGGTCTCTGGTAAGGTGCGGAGCATTCCCAAAAGTGTCCGGTTGAATCGCTCGACTTGACCATTCATTTTTGATAAGGGGTTGTACAAGAATGTTCCACGCCACACCACTTTCCCAGTTCCTGGTGGAGGCGGTTTTCAAATTCTCCCCCTTGATCATGATGAATCCTTAAGGGAAAACCAAATTGGAGAATAAAATCATTGTAAAGTTTTTGGGCAACTGTCTTAGCTGACTTATTTCTCGAGGCATAGGCCTGGGCATAGCGTGTAAACTGATCCATCACAACTGGGATATACTCGTACCCTCCGCTACTCTTCTCCAAAAGAAGAAAGTCAATGACAATAAGTTCGAAAGGCGAAGTGGTTGTGATGGGTTTTAATGGAGATCTTGTCTTCCGCTTTGGAATCTTTTGTTTTACGCACTAACAGACGTAACCGATATGGTGTTCGAGATCTCTCGGCATGTGAGGCCAATAAAAGCGTGCTCTAACGAGGTCTAGCGTGCGATCTACTCCAAGATGGCCCATGTTGTCATGGAGTTCCTTGAGGAGGAGTGGACAAAGCTGCCTTGGTACAATAATTAGAATAGTTAGAATAACTAGGTCCTTTATATCGTCTGAGTGCACCATCCTTGTCGAGAAAAACGTTATCCCATTCATGCAGAAGAAGCTGCATCTCGCTTAACTGTCGCTTTCTCTCTATTGTTCTTAGCCTTTGCCCACTCGACGAACAACCTGATCACTGGCTTGTGCATATTCTTTACCGACCTTATAGTCAAACAAGAATTGCCGGCTACTACTGAATCTCATCATCACCACTCCTAGAACTTCATGTATCTACTTTTTACCTAAAATTCACAAACCTAACAACCCAGGCCGACCTATTGTCTCTGTGTGTAGTTGCCCTACCGAACTAATTTCTAGCTATTTAGACAAAATTTTGGTACCTATCCTCAGATCTGTATCGTCATATGTTAAAGACAGTCAACACGCACTCCAAATCTTTCGCGATTTCAATTTTCTGGGC
>JAHPZR010041056.1:0-41125 GCA_019787425.1 Platygyra sinensis | reverse complement strand
TGAGCAGGGAATAAATGCATAGTAAGTAACTTAAACAGGGGGTTGCCCCCCCCCCCCCCCCCCCCCCCATGAGATCAAAACTTGAAAAAGTAATAACTCGAACAGCCTTTTTTTGCAGAGTATAGATTGGTTAAAGACTAGTGTTATAGGTATTACCCCAAGCAATTAATCTATAAATTAGAAAAGGGTAAATAAATGTATAATATAAGCTTTTCGAAATGTCTTTAGTAATATAATGGCGAATTTTACTGAGAATGCCAATTCCTCTTTTAACCTTTTTCAGAACACATGCAACTTGCTTTTTCCAACTTAGGTTTGAATCAATCATGGGCCCCAAATATTTAATACTGTTCTCTTTTAAGCTGATGATTATTAATACTTAGAGAAAAACTAAATCTTTGAATATCTTCTTTCGAATTAAACGCTCTCGGTGCAAGTTTAGCCTGAGCAAGTTTTTAGACCGACAGACCTACTGAACAGATTTAAACAGCTGCGACATTCAAAGGTAAAATACAAATACTTTTTTTGCAAGCCTTCGTCCCCGCCGTTGCCGTGTTCATTGCTAAAACTCCCTATTGTCTCCGAAGGCGGAGCTAATGTACTCACGGAGCATTCAGGAAAAGTCCCACGAGAGTTTCTAAGGGACAGATTTTGAAAGATGAGATTTAGAAAGAAGATGAGTTGTGCTAGGCAGAGGCACTTGTATCCATTGCAATCCCTCGAAAACTTCCATGAAGCTCTCTGAATTATCACGTCAACATAACCATATGGTACATTGGTAATCAAGCAAATATTTTAAATGAAATAACTTCTCAAAGTACGCCAAAAGCGATCTATCATAAAAGCAAGAAACTTCATCATGGCCGCTTGCCAGACGAATTTCTGTCATTTAGGACCACAGGACACTCTAAGTATCGATTAGTAGTAATGTAGTAAGGCAGTAATGTAATAATGTACTAATGTAGTGGTGTAGTTATGTAGTAGTGTAACGTAGTAATGCAATAACGTAGTAATGTAATAATGTACTAATGTAGTGGTGTAGTAATGTAGTAGTGTAACGTAGTAATGCAGTAATGTAGTAATGTATATAGTAATGTAGTAATGTAATAATGAAATAATGTAGTAATGTAGTAATGTAGTAACGTAGTAATAATAATAATAAACTTACTTTGCCCTAAAAAGTATCGATTTGAAGTTGCGTGACATTTTTGCGTGACCCTGGCGTGATTTGTGTCGCCATGGAAATCCCCAGTCCTCCGTCGAGGCTGGTGGGCTGTTTTTCAACACAACCTAACTTACAGAAGTACCGCCATTTTGAATTTCGAATTCGATTTCTGATTGGCTGACAACTAACTGATTAATGCCACCTTGGATTTGGAGAACAAAAGCATCAATTGTTCTCCAAACAATACCCTATTGTCTTCCTCGGCTCCTGATTTTTTTGCCGGTAGTAGTAGTAGTAGTAGTAGTAAATCTTTATTTATCCACGGTACAAAATTCGTCAGCTTTAAAAATACCTAATACTAATATAATAAAAATATTTAAATATAATAAAAAATATTTAACTAAAAAAGCTGCTTTCCACGAATGCCGTGCCTTACAGTTCTTTGAGTAATCGTTTAAATTGCCCAAGGGACTCTGCTTCCCTTAAGTTACAAGGAAGACTGTTCCAGAGAATGGCGCCACTATAGCTGAAGCTGTTTTTGTAATAGTTTGTGCGCGGTAATGGAACATTAAGTTTATTTTCAGAGTCCCTTAGGTTATATGCGACTTCTCGCCTTTCAAATCTAGAACTAAGATAGTTTGGAGCCAACCCGTGCAGAGACCTGTAAACCATCGTAGCTCTTTGAAATTGTTGCTGGCAAGCTAGATTTTTCCACCCTAGAAATTTGAAAAGGTGACCAGCATCTACGTCATAGCTTGAGTAGGTCAAAACACGGGCTGCTCTGTTTTGTAGCTTTTGAACCTTATTCCGTAAGGTTATCCCACAGTTTCCCCAAACAATGTTGCAATAATCAAAGTGTGGCTGTATTAAAGCTTGATATGTTAGTTGTAAGGTCGCCTGAGGGACAAGGTGCCTTATTCGTTTTATGGCCCCAATACCAGAAGCGACTTTCTTTGTTACTTTCTCGATATGGCCATTCCAATCAAGTCTGTCATCGATGGTCACTCCAAGTGATTTTGCAGTAGTGACCTGGCTAACTTCAAAATCATTAATTGCAAATGTCGGGGACTCTGTGAGAGTACTTAGCCTCTGCCTAGATCCGATAAGCATAAATTCGGTTTTAGTCATATTTAGAGTAAGTTTGTTTGCTCTCAGCCAATTGTGAACATTTTCTAAATCTTGATTTAGATGCAACTGAATATTGTCTACATTATCACTTGCGTACGTAAGGTGGGTGTCGTCAGCGTACATCCTCGGCTCACAATTTGAAAGACAGTTTGGAAGATCGTTGATGTATAACAGAAATAATAATGGACCTAAAATCGTCCCCTGGGGTACACCGCAACTTAATAAACAGCTTTGAGAGAGCGATCCATTGATGGAGCACATTTGAGTACGATTCTCTAAATACGACTTAAACCATTGGTGCGCGTTACCATATATGCCGTAATTGCTTAATTTTGATAAAAGAATCTCATGGTCAACTGTGTCGAAGGCCTTTTTTAGATCTAAGAAAACAACGGCGTTGATTTTACCGCGGTCAATATTGTACGCCCAAGTGTCCGTGGCCTCAAGGAGAGCCGTGACAGTTGAGTGAATAGCGCGAAAGCCTGATTGATATTTACAGATTATATTGTGCTCTTCTAGATAGGCATATAATTGATCATAGACAATTCTTTCAAAGACCTTGGCCATAACTGAAATCACCGAAATTGGACGATAATTGTTTAAGTCGTCCCGATCGCCTTGTTTAAAAAGTGGGGTGACCTTTGCGCATTTCCAGTCATCCGGAAAGATGCCTTGACTTATCGACTGGTTAAAAATATCACGGATAGGAATACAAATGAGATCTGCACATTTCCGAATGAGCCTAGCAGATATCTTGTCAAGGCCAGCTGCCTTTGACTTGTTTAGACGATTCAAAAGTGAGAGAACTTTATTTGTACTGGTCGGATGGAGCTGAAACCGTTTATCTGTGCCAGTGAGGTACTTTTGATAACCATCACTATTTGAGAAATCAATATTGCTAGCAAGTTCTGGACCGATAGTAGCAAAGTGATTATTAAATTGGTTCGACAGCACAGTTGGATTTGTTATTGATACTCCATTTACTTTCAGAGATGTCACCGATTTTTTCCCAGATTTTCGCGAAGTTAGTTCATTAATAGTCTGCCAGGTCTTTTTAGAATCGCCCGTATGTTTGTTAAAAACTATTTTGATAATAGGCTTGCTTGGCTAATCTGATTTCGCTATTTACTTTATTGCGTTGTTTTTTAAAAAGTGACCAGTCATTTGAATCATTCGATTTACTTGCTTTAATCTTTAGAATATCCCGATCATGCATTCGTTTCTTAAGCTCAGATGTAATCCATGGGGAACTACGCGCGCGAACACGCATTGTCCTCAAGGGAGCATGCTTGTTAACAATAGATAGAAACGAGCATTTCCATTGGAGCCACATTTGATTGGGATCAGTTGAATTGTATATGTGATCCCAACAATGAGATGCAATATCATTCCGAAAATTTATTCGATTAAATTTTTGAAAATTTCTGTAGGTTATAGCATTGTGCCCACCAGACATTCCATTCACGGATAATTTTCGATAGGCAAAAACTATGCTATGATCGCTAATACTGATATGACGAACCCCCGAACACACAACTTTATCTGGACAATTAGTATAGATTACATCAATCAAAGTTGCAGAAGTCGGAGTTATTCTGGTTGGTTCAGTGATAAGTTGCTGTAGACCATAAATATCAGTGATATTCATTAATTTGCATGTATTATTGTCATATCGAGTAGCAATCATGTCGCAGTTAAGGTCTCCCATTAGAAAAATATTCAATATATTCAATATAATTTAAAGTGGCCGAACACAGTTTTCAAGTGCCTATGCCTAATTCACCATAACTTTCTGGCTATTTATGCTTTGGCGCCCATTTTTTTGCAAGAGTCAAGGTTAACCAAAAGAAATATTTATTCTCGCATTTTGACCAGGGTGCGTGCTGTTACTATGACAACGGGGCTGGTTAAAAACAAGGCTTAAATAATGTTTTTTGTTTATTGAAAAAAAATCAAGTCGTTAGATTGTTTTCATATTTTGCACACTAAGAATTGACATTAAATCCCTTCTATCAACACGGTTCTAATGAGGTTTGACATAGACGATTTTCACAATTCGCTGTTAATCGTTTTCTGTATTATTAAAAATTCCCTATGTCAAAATTCATATTTTTTTTGAAAGATCATTCACGTGGACTCTGATCTATTTTTCTGGCAAATTTCTTGAAATTCTAACGACTGGATCGTTAGAAATCGGCATGTTTCTGCTAAAGCAATCGGTCTCAATTTTTCGAGCAACTGCGCATGCGTTGCATTTAACTGGGTTCCTTCGATAACAAACAAAAGCTGAGAATTGCTGGGTTCTTTGCATCGTTACCTTTTCTAACATATCTTTGTAATAAAAGACTAAAGCCATCAATACACTGCGTTCAATTATAGAGAAAATAACACAGATAGTGCGAGTGTTGAGTAAATAAAATGATCGCTCTACTGACGGCATATTTGTTCTTTGAAATCTTTGTGCACGTGCGAAATATTGCATCGGCAAAAGCACGCGCGAAACTGTGTTCGGCCACCTTTAGCCTGCGTTACTACTGATATTTTTTTGGATACAATTTGTACCTCATGTACCTACTGAAACACAATACTGGCATCGCTTAAATGTCGTCAAAAATGGCGCAGCGCTCTAAGGAATGTTTTGAGGTAGCTTTTGATAGAGTTTTGTATGTTTTTGTAGCAGTTGTGGCTGACGTCTGTGGATTTTGAACGGCCCTTTACATCCACTTTCAGTGTTATGTGTATAGGCGAGATCTTTCGACATGCTATGTAACCTGCCCTACATCAAGATGTGAAAACAACGGACTTCTTTGAGGTTGAAATCGACTTTTAGTCATATAAGATGGATTTTTCAGACATCAAACTAAAGTTCGACGAATCAAAAATTCATTCACGTTCATTTTAAAATTCGTCTTGTGAATACTGTACGCGTTATCGGCCTAATTCCACCGGAAGTCGCCATTGAGAGCTGGTCGACTACACGTAAATCGTTTAACTGTCCCGTAAATCTGGAAACAAGCAATTTTCACAATCTTCTTCAGCCACGTGAGGTCAGTAATACTCATTTATTTGTCTTTTATTTTGCTGATAATCCGAAAAGTTGCCTTTGTCACAGTTCAACGATCTTTCAGCGATTTTGGAGTCGAACTAAGTGAACCTTCCCCCCTTTAGATTACATTAATGAACTGATTATTTGAAACTTGAACACGCTAGTCGTTTCAATAATGCAATAACGAAATGATTATTCGAAAATTGAACTAGCTCGTTCGATCCAAGAATACGGCTAACGGGTCCCGTTTTCGAAAAATCAATTCACTATTGCATTCTAGAAAAGACTAATAGGTTTGAAACCTATACTAGTCGCAAAAAGTGAATTGATTGTTCGAAAACGGAACCCGTTAGCCGTATTCTTGGATCGAGCGAGCGAGTTCAATATTCGAATAATCAATTCATTATTGCATTCTTGAAACGACTAGCGAGTTCAAGTTTCAATAATCAGTTCATTAATGCGATCTTGAGGGGTACCCTTCACTTAGTTTGACTGTAAAAGCACGTCGAAAGATGAACGAAGATGTTGCCGACGCAAGTAACGCTTACAGCGCGTCTAAGTGGGGATGCTGACAAGTTGCTAACATCGGTTAATCCGTGACCATGTGACAATCTATGAACATGAAAGCGGGATGACAATGTAACAAATAAAAAATTAGAGGAGTCCAAAATCGCGTGACATTTATGTAGTAGTTATTTATGGTTTCCATTCTGGTTTTCGCCTTAAAACATAGCTCGAGGGGGGTTTGTGAGCTGAATCTTGTGCTGTACTATTTATCGCTATGCTGATAATGCCTCAAGATAAAGTTTCAAAAATATTTAAAAGAAGTGTCTTAGGCGCATTTCTTCGCCAAATTTTTACTCGTAATCGATAGAAAAATGCTTACCTTGATATTTCCTGCTGATTTCGAGTTAAGAGTGACAGAAAAATGGCTTTTGTGTTTTACCAGATGTTCATAAAACGGCCATAAATCGTAAAGTTCTATGTGAAAAGTACCCGAGCACGATGACAGCGAAAAAAACTTATTAAAATCTCCAAAATTTGATGGAATTTCTGAGAACTTAACTGATTGCTCTCACTACTGATTGCTCTACATCATGTTAGCATAATGTGTATTTGGTTTTGTCCATTGCATATATTTGCAACAATTAAAGGCCATTCACAACAGCACAAAATATGCACCTTCCTTAAGATGGAGTCACGCAGAGAAAGCAAATTGTGCAGTTAAAATGAATATCTGTGCTTCTGGACTGATAGTTGGAAAACACGATCCAATAGTTGGAAAACACCATCCAGTTGGATATCATTTTCACATGGCTTTTCTTTTTGTTTAAATTCTAAACTAAAGATGGCTAAAGAAATATGCATAAAATTATTGTCAAATGGCCATTTTTTTTTTGCAGGGGGTCCTCCTAACTTGGGGATCAAATATGTTGACCAAACTTTTTGTTACAGTCATTTTTTCACCAAGACCAACATTTGCGCCAAGTTTGACGGAAATCGGTGATATCAGTTGTATCATCTCCTGCTCTTTAAAGGTGGCTCAAATCAGCCTCTAGCACTTTTTAAGAGGTAGATTCTTAAGGGTCATTATATGCACTGTATACAGCATGATCCGACCAGGTCCAAAAAAGGCACTAGCCAAGCTACATCAGCCTGTTCTCAAGTTTGCAAAGGAAGCCTGCCTGTACGTTTTTCCTCACGAATAGCCCTTCTTCGCGTTTTCCACCAAAACAATCCCTCTGCAAAGGTACCTACGTATACAGTATTGAACGACCTGTCGACTGATTATTTTACTACACATTTCCTGTTCCAGCAGCAGAAGTGAAAAGCAATAAGTCAACCTGCACGAAATAAGTACGATCACCAGCGTTGACGGTGTTCGCATAAGGAGGGTCAACAGACTGCACATCCAGGGTACTAACAATCTGTGCAATTTTATAAAGGTCAAATGAACCAAAATTTAGATCTTTTTTTTTATTTCAGTCCAATGTGTTTATTAAGTATAAAATAAACATATTCCGAAGTTTCATACGAAAAAATTCGACGAAGCATTGTTGAGATATTGGAATGTTAACACACATATATGATGAGGGTTCTGGGGCAGGGGGATTTCCCGCCGGCTCGCTTTGCTCACCGCCGAGTGATCACCCCCCTGCACCCAGAACTCTCATCATATATGTGTGTGTGATGGCACACGACTATTTTCTTTTCTAGAATATTTTTTAATTGAAGAAATGTGCCGTCAATATAGAAACAATGGCTGCTGCACACTTTTCGAGAGATATTCTTGAAATGTTTTATGGTCCGATTCCGAATGAGGTCCAACAGCTGCTTAGGCCACCAATCAGACCAAAGAGAAGGTTTGATTTTGAAATAGTAAGAAACGATTTCAATAACTGGCTTCGCGTATGGAAAATGATAGTTCCATCATTCAACAGAGACCTATTAAAATTCTTTCAAAAAACAAAAACAAGATTCATCGACGAGTGCAAACGTGAAGTTAGGTCTTTAAAGAGTAAAAATAAAATTCGGGCTTCTTGTGAATTTTTATGAGAAGCGTGATGACAAAGTCTACGACATGGATCATTATTTTGAGCAGAAGCAGCAAATAATCTTGACTGAACACGACATGGACACATTAAACCATTTGTTAAATCAGTTTGTTGATGAGGTGAAAGGTGAGATAGAAGCCTGGTCTCAAAAAGGATCAGGTTGGGTTAAAGATGAAATTTTGGAAGCATACATTAACGTCGCAAAATATGAACCACTGTGCGGTGGAAGCTATATGGAACTTTCCAAATAGCTGAAGGAAAAGAAAAAGCAATAATTAACGTGCAGAACAGAGATGACGAATGTCTAAAATGGGCATTTCGAGCTCCTTTATTTCCACCACCACCAAGTGTAAAAGTTACAAGAACCTCAAGCCACCCAACAGAAGATGGCTTGGATTTAATAGGCATTGATTTTCCAACACCTGTTTCACAGATTGACAGGCTGGGGAAGCAGAACCCGAATCTTGCGATTAATGTGTTTGGATGGGAGAAAGAACAAGTGATCGTTCACAGGCTGAGCAAAAGGGGCGGAGACATTCCCAGAATTAATTTGATGATAACAAACAAAGCGACAACACGCGCTAGAGCTATGTGAAAAGACTCACAGCCCTATTGTTCCACCAAAGTAACAATTCAAACAGCAAACATTTCTGCGAACGCTGCCTGTACGGCTTTTCAAGGAAAGATCTGCTTGAAAAGGATAAAACTCGAGTGCAAGGGGCTGCTGAAAAGCCCAACCAGAACTGAGATGCCAAAAGAGGGCCAAAACAAGATGTCTGTCACAAACCATTACAAACAGATGAAAGGCCCATACGTTGTTTACGCAGACTTTGAATGTGTTCTGAAAAAGATAGACACTTACGAGCCAGACAACAAACGAAGCTTTACAGTCAAAATGGAAAAGCATGAGCCATGCGGCGTTTCTTATTTGGTCGAGAGAAGCGATGGACAGACTTTTGGACCTTTTACATACAGAGGAGAAGACGCATTTCTCAATTGTCTTCAGAACCATGAAAGAGAAATGCGTGAAGATATGGCAAACAAAAGGCCTCTTGTTATGACAAATGAAGATTGGCAAAAACACAGGAACGCAACAGAATGCCACCTGTGTAACAAAAGCCTCGTCAAAGACCTTTATTGCGATTCAATGGCGGTATATGATCCTGATTCAGAAAAATACTGCGGTCAAAGCCACAGAAGATGCTACCATCATGTGGCAAAAAAAAAAAAAAAAATGGCTCATCCTAGTGGAGTGCTCAATTTGGACATGAAAGCAAAGCTTTGTATGCCAAAGAGCTATATCTAACTGCAGACAGTACTGTTTCGGCCTTCTGGGCCTCATCAGTGCAGTGCTGATGCTAGGATGGAGGCAAACCCATAAGGTCACCCCAAACGATCCCACACTTGTGGTATCGTCTAAGCCATGCCAGAGTGCTCAAACTAGAAAAAACTAGTGAGCATGCGCAATGCTAATAGCAATGGCTCACTGCTGCCTGCAGATGTGTTTGAGAATTTCACAAAGGTTTGCCAGGAAAAATACGGCCTAGACCCAGCGCATTACTACAGTGCGCCAGGATTGAGTTGAGATGCGCTCTTGAAAAAGACGGGCTTAGAGCTAGAGCACCTGAGAGATTAGGATATGCATCTGTTTATCGAGAGAGGGATGAGAGGTGGCATTTCGATGGTCAGCAAGCGCTATGCGAAGGCGAACAATCCGCTGGTCGAAGGATACAACCCAGAAAAACCAACAAACTACATCACCTACTTAGATGCGAACAACCTTTACGGATGGGCGATGAGTTTGCCTTTGCCGAAGAAAGGCTTTCACTGGAAGCGCGTAATGCCCACGAAAGAGCAGATCATGAAAATGAAGCCGAATTCAAAGAAAGGCTGGATTTTGGAGGTAGATCTGGAGTACCCCTAAGAGCTGCATGAAACTCACAATGACTACCCGCCAGCGCCAGAAAAGAAAGCTGTAAGGATTGATCAGATGTCACAAAACCAAAAGCGGATGATGAATGGCCTGCAAATCGACATGCCAAACACAGAGAATCTGGTGATGACGCTTGAGGACAAAGAAAAGTACGTGGTCCATTACAAAAACCTACAATTCTATTTGAGTTAGGGAATGCGCCAGAAAAAGGTTCACCGAGTGATAGAGTTCGATCAAGAGCCCTGGATGGAGCCGTACATCAGGATGAACACAGAATTCCGCAAGCAGGCAAAAAGCGATTTCGAAACAGACTTTTACGAGCTGATGAATAACTCAGTGTTTGGCAAAACGATGGAAAACCTGAGAAACCGCACAGATGTAAAGATTGTAAGGACCTGGGAAGAAGAAAAGTTCCCAAAGCTGGTTCCGAGTCCGTCTTATGGTGGTTACACCATCTTTGGAAACGACAAGGCTGGCATCCACATGCACAAAACCAGTCTGGTGCTGAACAAACCAGTGTACACAGGTATGACGATCCTCGAAAACAGCAAGATCTTGATGTACGACTTCTACTACAACCACATGCAAGCGAAATACGGACCGACGTGCGAGCTTCTATACACAGATACGGACAGCCTGATCTTAGACATCCAGACGGACGACATCTACAGCGACATGAGAGAAGATTGGAGACTGTACGACACTAGCAACTACCCGAAAGACAACCCGCTATTTAGCCCCAATAACAAAAAAAGTATTAGGCAAGATGAAAGACGAGTGTGAAGCTTTAGCGATAGAGGAAGAAGTGGTGGTGAGGCCGAAGATGTACTCGGTAGTGAAGGCGGGCAAAACAAATATAATTAAAGCGAAGGGGGTAAAAAAGAATGTGATCGAAAAAGAGATAACCCATGAGCATTACAAAGAAGCCCTAATCAAGGGGAAACAATATATGCACAAAATGAAAATCTTGAGGAGTGTGGGCCACGAGATGTACGGAATGTGTATGAACAAGATCTCGATCTCTCCATTTGATACAAAGCGATGGATAGTAGATGGCGGCATGCACCCGTTAGCATATGGGCACAGAGCAATCAGGCGGGCGGAAGCTGTGTATTAGGCGGCACAACCAACAGCTCTTCACGAACAAAGCCGCGCTTGGGCACGTCAGACAAATAATAGACAACCGGCTCATTAGGTTTAGTCACATTTCTTTTAATCTGGTAGACCTTCAAAGACCAGATGGGATCAGTGGCTCTTTTTGGTCCGCCGTCAAGTTCGCAAGGTTGATACAAATATCTCAAGAGGGGGTATTTTTTGTTCTCTCAGTCAGAGTTGCGGCGTCCGAGATTGTTTTCACGAGTTTGTTTTCAGACATGTTGATATATTTTTGAAATCATATTTTTCAATTCATGATTTTCGGATTCACTAATTTTTTTTTTCGCAATCTCAAGCGGCGAATATAATTCTTCGATCTCTTCATCATATTCGCAATCTTCAAGCCGCGAATATAATTCTTTGATCTCTTCATCACGTTGAAATATTCTTTGCACAATCATTGCAAATACACCACCGAAGACTGAAAGTATTAAGGCTGCTTTTATGTCCTTACTGTAAGTCATTGTAATATATTGAAAGACTATTTTTTTCAATTCGTAATCTCGGCAAGACTCACATAAGAACTTTAAAAATTCTAATTCTTTTCCATCATCAATGAAATATTTTTGGCATTCTTTACACCTGACAATTTCTTTTGAGGTGTATTCTTCTGGCGAAGTAGAAATGATGTGCCAGGCCATTTTGAAAGCCTTCAATGTAAAGTTTATCCAAACCAAACCTATTCCACTGACCGCAGCAGTTTTGATGAGACATCAAGAGCGTTAAATTTCAGTGCCAGTGTTAACTAAAAAAGAAAGTTCAATCAATTTTTTAATCCATCGGACCGATGCCTGTTTTTTTTTTTTTTTTTTTTTTTTTTTTGGCGCAACATCAACAGATGATGGCGGAGGCGCGAGAGTTGTGGTATCAACATTTTGAGGCGCTTTTTTGGTTGTTAACAGCCTTTTGATCTCTTCGCGTTTGTAGTATATGCCCGCCAATGAAAACCAAAATGCTGATAACACTTAGCCATTGTGTTGTTGTTAGAACGTTTTTGGTGCTTTCAACTGTTGCTGGAGTATCAGGCGGTGGTGGGTCGGCCACAGGCGCATCGTTTTTCAGCTGATTGTTTGCAAGGATGATCTGAGCCTCAGCTAAAGCCTTTTTTTGTGCCTTGCGAGTCTGTTTTGTTGTCTCAGCAATAGCTTTGCCGGCAGCCACATGTTTTGGGTTTTTCTGCTTTGTGGTTGTTGGAGTTTTTGAAGTCACTTGTTGAGTCGTGTCTTCTGAATCAGCCATGAGGTATATTTAGTGAATAAATTATATTTAATTGAGGAATTACCAAGCAATGTTCAGCAATTATGTAGAAGTTACTGGGGATTGCTTAGCATTTGGTACTTCATCAACTCCAGTAATAGGATAGCCGTCTGAATCACGAGAAGGGTGGTTATGTGTCTCTTTATCGCTGCTGAAATCTACATGTTTTGCTGTGATCAGAAACGCGTTGGCAAGTGCGAGCAGACGTCCGCATCTCAGCGCGATCCCACCAGACAGATCAGAAAGCTCCTTTGTGATTATGTAATCGTTTTTAAGCTCCTTTTGCAGAGCGTTGGAATCTTTTATTGTAACTCCTATATTAAGTGCTTTCAGGGAGAAAGATAAATTGCTTTCAATCAATGTTTCAGTTGTCTTCGCGCCAACGTATGTCTCTTACCTTTTGTAGTGCCTCATGACGTCTTTGTCGTCTAACGCTTCACCTGATCGTGTGTCAGATTCACGCCGATTGATTCTTTGCATTTGCCTGTGGAAACCAGGATCGCAAGCTGCTCGCAGAGAGCTGGAATATCAGGAGCAGGTGCAGGCGAACTTGTAGGCTCAGCTTCTAGCAGGGCCATGACTTCAACTATTGGATCATTTTTTTTTCTGCCATAATATTCGTTAAGTTTTTTTATTTACGTTGGCCAAAAAAAAGTAAAAAGTTTTGTTAGATCTGCGATTTTTTATCTAGTTTTTTTTTTTTGCTCAAATCCAACTCATTTCAGAAAAATGACAGCATTAATTCATTTTGAGAATTTGAACACGGGGTACACATAGCATCTTTCGGAAGTTTTCGTCCCTTCATATTTTATGAAGTTTGTTTCTGATGGGCGGTTTTTGAGATCCCAATACAAAGACTCAGGCGCATAGTACATCTTCAGACTTTCGTTCGTTTCAAGAGTGATCACACTTATCGGTCTGCCATAACTGTTTTCTCCTCGATATTCAATGCTGTGATATTTGAAGACGTCAGGATGCATGTCTCTCCATCCCAAGAATTTTCTGCTTCTTCGAATTGCAACTGTTGCTCCATGATGCATTAGTGCTACTTTTGTTCAATACAAAAGGGGTGGCGCAGAGAAAAAATCAAATGGGCGAACTTGCGCTCTTTCAGTCTTGCAATCATCTGCTTCAGTTCGTTATGGAAAAGCTCGCCAGCGTATTCTTCGAAGATTGCCTTCGTGGTCTTGACCGATGGCGTGTAGAAAAGAACGATTGCTGCTACGTTTTCTCGGAAAGGCTTCGCGATGCTAGAAAGCTGCTGGGTCAGCGCCCACACGCTGATGCCTGCGTGGCGAGCAGAAAATCCGAACTTGACAAGCTCACCTGTCCGACCTTTCACATCTTTTGATGTCGCACAGTCATCAAGCACGATGAGAGAGTGTTAGTGCATTCAAAAGCATAACTTGCCGCTTTCAGCCAGGTTTCGACCTCCTACTGCTCGCAGATGATGACATCTACCCGTGGGTCTCTATCACCGAACCGGTCTAGCGTTCTGTTGTATGCAAAGGTTGGGCAGATCAGAACTATGTATTCAAACTTGCTGTTGAATGGACCCCAGAACTGGTTTACGAGAAACTGTGTCTTGCCAGAGTTTGCTGGGCCAACAATTAATGCGCTAAATAGGATGTTGCCAGGATCCATTTTAGTACTGCACAGATTCTGTCTATTCTGAATATTGAACTGGGAGTCAGAGATGAGAAATACATGACAGTGAACCGTTCCTGATCCCTTACCTTCTCGATCGATTTCCAGCAGGATGCCGTCTGTGGTGTTTACGAGGCGGGTGCCGCTGCCGTGCATTTTTTGGCTGGCCATAGAACGTAGCTCAATCAAAAGCCCGAACTTATTGTCGGTGTAGCACTTTTTCAGAGTCGTATGCTGCGGTTTGTGTTTTTCTTTCATAAAGAAGCGGCTGGCCTCCGTCCAAATGGCCTGGCTTTCGATGCCGTTGTTGTACAGCATATTAGGCGAGCCTTTGATCGTTACTGTGACTTTCTTCAAGTCAGGAAAGATGTATTTTTCTAAATCCCTTGTTCCCGCAGTGTAAGGCTCTGTAAACAAGAGTAAAAGTCCTTTCAAGGATCTTTTTTGAGCGTTGACCATGATTTTAATTTTCGTGTCTGTTGCTTTGTTGATCGTGTGAACTTTAGCGCGGGCCACGTGGTCATATATAAACGCTTTGCCGCTTTCGTAAACACTGCTCGCCTCTTATGCAAGCACTTTGATGTGAATCATTTCATACTCCAGCTGGATGTTGGTCAGCTTGTACTTCAGCTTGGTTGGGTCGGATCCTTTGACAACTTGGTTGGCTGGTGCGAGCGCCACTTCAAAAAACAGGTCATTGTACAGGGCTTTGAGATAGAAAATGCCGTGGTCGCTCAGGATCTGGTGGTCGAGATTAATGCGGTATTTTGTGCCATAAATCTCGTTTAGTTTGTTTCCATCGGCAACTCCAGAAGTTGTTTTGTCTCCCGAACCTGAGCGGATTGCATAGATTTTCGCTCTGGATGCCCTCAGGCAACATGTTGTCACGCTTTTTCCCGGCAAGAATAGGTCAGTGAATGTCTTGTACACATTGTAGTCAATAGTGTCTTCCAAGGGAGTAGTCTCAAACTTGAGTATCAGCCGGCTGACAAGCGCCCGCGATACGTTTTGTACTAGAAAGTTATGTGCATGCCTTCCAGCAAGGTCGATGTCAAACCGCAGCGCTATTGAGCCAGGCACGAGGACCTCATTTTCGTGCAGCTTGGGTACATGGACTTTCAGCGTCTCGCCAGGGTTTGTTTCAGAAGGGCATTCGTTGTCTTTTCTTTGTGTTGGTAGGAGATTATCTGGCACAGACATTGTATCTGAAAAGCAGAAATATTTTTTTAATTGAAGAGTTCGTATTGAAAAATATATTTCAATGGCAAAAGGCGGCGGATTTACACATGATGACTTTGACTTAATGATCGAAGATATACCCCATGGCGATGATGATGACGACCAAGAAGTCAAAACAACCCAACCTTTCCAGCCTGATGCGGCTTCAACCCCTTATCACGGTGGAGAGCAACACGAAATGCAAACGATGATGCACGAGCAGAGCGGGCTGCCAGATAGTTCTTTTGTTGAAACACTTTGCTTGGTGAATTAATTCATGAAGAAGACAAACAGTCTAAGCTTGAATGGGCCAGAAATTTCATCAAAGGGCTATTTCCAAGGTTGGACTTTGGAAAATTAGGTCCAATAGGTTTTAGCAAAAAGGGCACTGGCGATATTGTTTCATTTGGCAAAAGAGGTGGCGAGTTAAAAATTTTCAAGGCTGATAATAGCGGGCTTCTCAAAAGCTTTACAGACAAATTTTCAAGCTCTCTGGGACCTAGTGCTGAAGAAATAATCGCCGAAGACCGCAATGCTATCTAAGAACAACGCCAAAGAGCAGAAGCCGCTGAAAAACAACTTAAACAGGCAAATGACCTTTCTGCAGAAAGAGAAAAAGTGGAACAAGAGATTCAAAATAGTGGACAGCAACTTGAAAGAACGCAAGCTCGAATTGATGCCATTCAAGAAGAACATGGCAGCAATCTTGAAAGTAAATCAGAACTGTATAGGCTTAAGCAACTGAGAAAAAATCATCAAACAGAGCTTGAAAATAGGAAAAAAAGAATTGGCCGTACTTGAAAAACAAGCAAAAAGCAAAGAGAAAGCGCAGGCAAAAGTTAACAGAGAAAGAGCAAAGCTCGCCCAAATAGAAAAAAATATATAAAAGTAAATGAGATAGAAGAAAGGCTGAACTGCACAAAGCCCCTTGATGAACTAAATGAGCGAGAAAGCGAGCTCAGGCGCCAAAACGAAGAAGACCAGGCAATCATTCAAGATGAAAACACCATGCCCTCGGACAGAGAAGCCGCAGAGGCAAGCGTAGCAGAAAGAAACGAGGAGCTCGTGAGGTTGCAAACTCAGATCGCAGAAAGAGAAGCTGCCATGCCTCTCCGAGAGAGGTTCCGCGAGATCTTCAAAAAATATTGCGTGACGTTTGTGTCGATCTTTCTTGCTGCTGGCGTTACAATCGGGGCTGTTGTTAGTACAATCACTAACGCTTTGAAAGCCATGGGCAAACAATTAGCAAACGGTCTTAAAACTCTTGGTGCAAAAGCTTCCATCAATACCAAGCCCGCTTTTCTTGAGTCACGATTTATGCCATTGTTGACCCTTAGCTTCATTTCTTCGGCCGCCTGCTTAAGGTCGTTGTTGTAGCCAATCACACTTTCTGTGTTAATTATCATTCTCGCTGGCATTAACCACGCCCCCCGGGCACATGGCAAGATTTAACCTTACCTTCGCTTGATCCACTGCGAGCTGCTATCTTTGTACGCTTTGTGCTAAGTTGGGCTGTCTGATTACGTCTTCCATCAGCGTCAAAAACTCTGTCTGTGCCTCTTTTGCTCTCCCGCCTACTCCAGGTATGCTGCTCCTTACATTTACCTGCACGCCTAAGATGCAGTAAACGAACGCCTCTATTGACTGGTTTATGCGTGAAAGCCCTGCTTGCGTCAGCGTCGCTGCTGTTTTGGGGGCGAACTAGTCATACAGGGTGGAAACATCTGGCTCAATGTAATAATTCAAATCTCCTTTGATCGCTTTGCCGCCCTCATCACTAAATTTGTTAAGCCCTGGGTATTTGTATTCTGTTTTCGAAGCGCCTTGTACATATAGGTGTAAAAGTTTCCAAGGCCGTTGTCTTTGCCGTGTGTGAATCGGAAATCGCTGGATGGGTTTACCCGAGCTTGACACATATCCTTTTGTAAGAGGCCACGTCATAATGGTTGTTAAATTGGTTGAATGTGGGGTCTCCTAGCAAAGCGCTTATGTTCTGTAGGCCACCTAGTACAGAATTCGCATGACCGTGAAATACATGTGAAACTGGTAGAATGCGCTTATCTGTGGTGTAAGAGAGACTCCGCTGTCAAAGATTTTACGAGAAATACCACACCCCAGTGAGGCACAAAACACTGCGAAGTTCAGCTGTTGAAGCCAGTATTTCATGTTTGGACTTCTTAGCCAGGTTTTTTCCTTCAGCCGATGTAGTATGCTTTAGATGCGCTTGTTGAAGTAATTGGCAAAATTTTGTGATAAAAAAATTCGTCTGGCGTCGCATATATTTTGTTCTGTTTGTTAAAAATATTAGCAATGCTTGGCGCCTCTTCTCTGAAATCAATCAAGGGAATTAGTCAAGCTGTTTTGTTTTTCAACCGTGACACTTGATAGGGGAAGCCATAATCGCCATCTAGCCCGAGTGCTGTCTTCATCTGCTGGCTCCAATATTTTCTATCTGAGCCGAACCCGATTTGCAAAAGGTCATGGCCTGCTTTGAATAACACTTCAGCCCTAAAGCTGTTGTTATCATCGAGGCTAGCCTGTGAAACGAATTTTGTCACATGCTCATTCGGAAACTGGTTAACGAACTGTGTCCAGGCTTTGTCCTCAGCTGCGCTTGTTGTTTTTTTTTTTGCTTTTTTTTTGTTTTTCTTTTTTGGCCTCTGGCGTTTGCATATATTTTTGAAGCTTTACGATCTGATCCATTTAAATGTCTATATATTATATTTAAAATGGTTGTGCTTACTCTTGTGGCACAAACTAACGGCCAAACCTTCTACTTTGACGAGGCGATACCCAAAGTACGTTTCATGAAACTGCTGTCTTGCAGTTTGTACAACTCTTGGGATACTCTTAAAAATGAAAGCACAATCTCTCTTGTTAAATCTGACAATACATTGAAAAAAAATAAAAATCCTCCCCGGGCTTTACACTCTGGAAAACTTGGCAAACACGAAAGTAGAAGCTTTCAAACAACATATATATGAAATAAGCGCAGATACTTAGTCGCCCCTTGGCCAGCTTGTGATCACGAATCATGTGCGAAGAGCAATTAAAATTGATCTTAATCTAGCCAATTTGCTTAACATTGGCCACGATGTAAACAAATTAGTAATATTCATAAAACGCATAATAACACCAACGCGCGTACTTCATTCATTGTGATATGATTGACAAAAAAAACAATCTATTGAACTGCAAAAGGTCAGATCTCTTAGCTAAGTTGGATGTGTGAGGCAAGCCTTATGAAAAAGTCAGATATGATACTTCTCCACAGCAGCCATATCGTGACTGTTCAACAGATTCACATGTAAATGGTATCACTCTCAGCGTCAGAGATTAAGATGGAGAACTGTTTGATTTCAAGGGCGTGCCAATTGAATTCGAATTGGAAATAAATTAATTTATTTTTATAGGATGTCTCTTAACGTTCTACCGTCTGTGTCTCACGAAGATTCACATTTGTATCCAACTCTTCCCAATTTCAGGTTTGAAAAGGTCAATCAGGTCAATGAAATTTCAGCCGCTCTAAACCAAAAAGTCGGCCACTATCGAGCGGTTGCAAAAAAATATAAGCGTGCCAAGAAGGTTGTAAACTTGAGTGGAGCAATGTCAGGTGTTCTTTCTTCCGTTTTCTCGAGCGCCAGTTTTGGCTATGCTCTTTCTGTTGTCGGTCTGCTGGCTACAATACCGCTTGGCGGTGTCGGTGGAGGCTTTGGCCTCTTTAGGGCTGATAATCGCCAGCAAAAAGCTTGACTCCAAGATAAAGGAACATCAAGAGATCGTCACTCTTGCCATTGCAAAACGAGACACTGTTTATCGGCTGCTTTCGAAGGCTCTTTCAGACAACCAAATCAAAGACAACGAGTTTCAGCTGACTATGACTGAATATTCTCAGTACAACGTGTTGAAAGATGCTGTTAGGGCTAAACTGACACGCCAGTCGTCCAGACCAGATGTAGAGAAGATCAAAAAAGACCTTCGCGACGAGATAGAGGCAGATTTTCGAGAAAGCTTCTACTTTCGTGTTTGCCAAGTTTTCCAGAGTGTAAAGCCCGGGGAGGATTTTTATTTTTTTTCAATGTATTGTCAGATTTAACAAGAGAGATTGTGCTTTCATTTTTAAGAGTATCCCAAGAGTTGTACAAACTGCAAGACAGCAGTTTCATGAAACGTACTTTGGGTATCGCCTCGTCAAAGTAGAAGGTTTGGCCGTTAGTTTGTGCCACAAGAGTAAGCACAACCATTTTAAATATAATATATAGACATTTAAATGGATCAGATCGTAAAGCTTCAAAAATATATGCAAACGCCAGAGGCCAAAAAAGAAAAACAAAAAAAAAGCAAAAAAAAAAAACAACAAGCGCAGCTGAGGACAAAGCCTGGACACAGTTCGTTAACCAGTTTCCGAATGAGCATGTGACAAAATTCGTTTCACAGGCTAGCCTCGATGATAACAACAGCTTTAGGGCTGAAGTGTTATTCAAAGCAGGCCATGACCTTTTGCAAATCGGGTTCGGCTCAGATAGAAAATATTGGAGCCAGCAGATGAAGACAGCACTCGGGCTAGATGGCGATTATGGCTTCCCCTATCAAGTGTCACGGTTGAAAAACAAAACAGCTTGACTAATTCCCTTGATTGATTTCAGAGAAGAGGCGCCAAGCATTGCTAATATTTTTAACAAACAGAACAAAATATATGCGACGCCAGACGAATTTTTTATCACAAAATTTTGCCAATTACTTCAACAAGCGCATCTAAAGCATACTACATCGGCTGAAGGAAAAAACCTGGCTAAGAAGTCCAAACATGAAATACTGGCTTCAACAGCTGAACTTCGCAGTGTTTTGTGCCTCACTGGGGTGTGGTATTTCTCGTAAAATCTTTGACAGCGGAGTCTCTCTTACACCACAGATAAGCGCATTCTACCAGTTTCACATGTATTTCACGGTCATGCGAATTCTGTACTAGGTGGCCTACAGAACATAAGCGCTTTGCTAGGAGACCCCACATTCAACCAATTTAACAACCATTATGACGTGGCCTCTTACAAAAGGATATGTGTCAAGCTCGGGTAAACCCATCCAGCGATTTCCGATTCACACACGGCAAAGACAACGGCCTTGGAAACTTTTACACCTATATGTACAAGGCGCTTCGAAAACAGAATACAAATACCCAGGGCTTAACAAATTTAGTGATGAGGGCGGCAAAGCGATCAAAGGAGATTTGAATTATTACATTGAGCCAGATGTTTCCACCCTGTATGACTAGTTCGCCCCCAAAACAGCAGCGACGCTGACGCAAGCAGGGCTTTCACGCATAAACCAGTCAATAGAGGCGTTCGTTTACTGCATCTTAGGCGTGCAGGTAAATGTAAGGAGCAGCATACCTGGAGTAGGCGGGAGAGCAAAAGAGGCACAGACAGAGTTTTTGACGCTGATGGAAGACGTAATCAGACAGCCCAACTTAGCACAAAGCGTACAAAGATAGCAGCTCGCAGTGGATCAAGCGAAGGTAAGGTTAAATCTTGCCATGTGCCCGGGGGGGCGTGGTTAATGCCAGCGAGAATGATAATTAACACAGAAAGTGTGATTGGCTACAACAACGACCTTAAGCAGGCGGCCGAAGAAATGAAGCTAAGGGTCAACAATGGCATAAATCGTGACTCAAGAAAAGCGGGCTTGGTATTGATGGAAGCTTTTGCACCAAGAGTTTTAAGACCGTTTGCTAATTGTTTGCCCATGGCTTTCAAAGCGTTAGTGATTGTACTAACAACAGCCCCGATTGTAACGCCAGCAGCAAGAAAGATCGACACAAACGTCACGCAATATTTTTTGAAGATCTCGCGGAACCTCTCTCGGAGAGGCATGGCAGCTTCTCTTTCTGCGATCTGAGTTTGCAACCTCACGAGCTCCTCGTTTCTTTCTGCTACGCTTGCCTCTGCGGCTTCTCTGTCCGAGGGCATGGTGTTTTCATCTTGAATGATTGCCTGGTCTTCTTCGTTTTGGCGCCTGAGCTCGCTTTCTCGCTCATTTAGTTCATCAAGGGGCTTTGTGCAGTTCAGCCTTTCTTCTATCTCATTTACTTTTATATATTTTTTTCTATTTGGGCGAGCTTTGCTCTTTCTCTGTTAACTTTTGCCTGCGCTTTCTCTTTGCTTTTTGCTTGTTTTTCAAGTACGGCCAATTCTTTTTTTCCTATTTTCAAGCTCTGTTTGATGATTTTTTCTCAGTTGCTTAAGCCTATACAGTTCTGATTTACTTTCAAGATTGCTGCCATGTTCTTCTTGAATGGCATCAATTCGAGCTTGCGTTCTTTCAAGTTGCTGTCCACTATTTTGAATCTCTTGTTCCACTTTTTCTCTTTCTGCAGAAAGGTCATTTGCCTGTTTAAGTTGTTTTTCAGCGGCTTCTGCTCTTTGGCGTTGTTCTTAGATAGCATTGCGGTCTTCGGCGATTATTTCTTCAGCACTAGGTCCCAGAGAGCTTGAAAATTTGTCTGTAAAGCTTTTGAGAAGCCCGCTATTATCAGCCTTGAAAATTTTTAACTCGCCACCTCTTTTGCCAAATGAAACAATATCGCCAGTGCCCTTTTTGCTAAAACCTATTGGACCTAATTTTCCAAAGTCCAACCTTGGAAATAGCCCTTTGATGAAATTTCTGGCCCATTCAAGCTTAGACTGTTTGTCTTCTTCATGAATTAATTCACCAAGCAAAGTGTTTCAACAAAAGAACTATCTGGCAGCCCGCTCTGCTCGTGCATCATCGTTTGCATTTCGTGTTGCTCTCCACCGTGATAAGGGGTTGAAGCCGCATCAGGCTGGAAAGGTTGGGTTGTTTTGACTTCTTGGTCGTCATCATCATCGCCATGGGGTATATCTTCGATCATTAAGTCAAAGTCATCATGTGTAAATCCGCCGCCTTTTGCCATTGAAATATATTTTTCAATACGAACTCTTCAATTAAAAAAATATTTCTGCTTTTCAGATACAATGTCTGTGCCAGATAATCTCCTACCAACACAAAGAAAAGACAACGAATGCCCTTCTGAAACAAACCCTGGCGAGACGCTGAAAGTCCATGTACCCAAGCTGCACGAAAATGAGGTCCTCGTGCCTGGCTCAATAGCGCTGCGGTTTGACATCGACCTTGCTGGAAGGCATGCACATAACTTTCTAGTACAAAACGTATCGCGGGCGCTTGTCAGCCGGCTGATACTCAAGTTTGAGACTACTCCCTTGGAAGACACTATTGACTACAATGTGTACAAGACATTCACTGACCTATTCTTGCCGGGAAAAAGCGTGACAACATGTTGCCTGAGGGCATCCAGAGCGAAAATCTATGCAATCCGCTCAGGTTCGGGAGACAAAACAACTTCTGGAGTTGCCGATGGAAACAAACTAAACGAGATTTATGGCACAAAATACCGCATTAATCTCGACCACCAGATCCTGAGCGACCACGGCATTTTCTATCTCAAAGCCCTGTACAATGACCTGTTTTTTGAAGTGGCGCTCGCACCAGCCAACCAAGTTGTCAAAGGATCCGACCCAACCAAGCTGAAGTACAAGCTGACCAACATCCAGCTGGAGTATGAAATGATTCACATCAAAGTGCTTGCATAAGAGGCGAGCAGTGTTTACGAAAGCGGCAAAGCGTTTATATATGACCACGTGGCCCGCGCTAAAGTTCACACGATCAACAAAGCAACAGACACGAAAATTAAAATCATGGTCAACGCTCAAAAAAGATCCTTGAAAGGACTTTTACTCTTGTTTACAGAGCCTTACACTGCGGGAACAAGGGATTTAGAAAAATACATCTTTCCTGACTTGAAGAAAGTCACAGTAACGATCAAAGGCTCGCCTAATATGCTGTACAACAACGGCCATCGAAAGCCAGGCCATTTGGACGGAGGCCAGCCGCTTCTTTATGAAAGAAAAACACAAACCGCAGCATACGACTCTGAAAAAGTGCTACACCGACAATAAGTTCGGGCTTTTGATTGAGCTACGTTCTATGGCCAGCCAAAAAATGCACGGCAGCGGCACCCGCCTCGTAAACACCACAGACGGCATCCTGCTGGAAATCGATCGAGAAGGTAAGGGATCAGGAACGGTTCACTGTCATGTATTTCTCATCTCTGACTCCCAGTTCAATATTCAGAATAGACAGAATCTGTGCAGTACTAAAATGGATCCTGGCAACATCCTATTTAGCGCATTAATTGTTGGCCCAGCAAACTCTGGCAAGACACAGTTTCTCGTAAACCAGTTCTGGGGTCCATTCAACAGCAAGTTTGAATACATAGTTCTGATCTGCCCAACCTTTGCATACAACAGAACGCTAGACCGGTTCGGTGATAGAGACCCACGGGTAGATGTCATCATCTGCGAGCAGTAGGAGGTCGAAACCTGGCTGAAAGCGGCAAGTTATGCTTTTGAATGCACTAACACTCTCTCATCGTGCTTGATGACTGTGCGACATCAAAAGATGTGAAAGGTCGGACAGGTGAGCTTGTCAAGTTCGGATTTTCTGCTCGCCACGCAGGCATCAGCGTGTGGGCGCTGACCCAGCAGCTTTCTAGCATCGCGAAGCCTTTCCGAGAAAACGTAGCAGCAATCGTTCTTTTCTACACGCCATCGGTCAAGACCACGAAGGCAATCTTCGAAGAATACGCTGGCGAGCTTTTCCATAACGAACTGAAGCAGATGATTGCAAGACTGAAAGAGCGCAAGTTCGCCCATTTGATTTTTTCTCTGCGCCACCCCTTTTGTATTGAACAAAAGTAGCACTAATGCATCATGGAGCAACAGTTGCAATTCGAAGAAGCAGAAAATTCTTGGGATGGAGAGACATGCATCCTGACGTCTTCAAATATCACAGCATTGAATATCGAGGAGAAAACAGTTATGGCAGACCGATAAGTGTGATCACTCTTGAAACGAACGAAAGTCTGAAGATGTACTATGCGCCTGAGTCTTTGTATTGGGATCTCAAAAACCGCCCATCAGAAACAAACTTCATAAAATATGAAGGGACGAAAACTTCCGAAAGATGCTATGTGTACCCCGTGTTCAAATTCTCAAAATGAATTAATGCTGTCATTTTTCTGAAATGAGTTGGATTTGAGCAAAAAAAAAAAACTAGATAAAAAATCGCAGATCTAACAAAACTTTTTACTTTTTTTTGGCCAACGTAAATAAAAAAACTTAACGAATATTATGGCAGAAAAAAAAATGATCCAATAGTTGAAGTCATGGCCCTGCTAGAAGCTGAGCCTACAAGTTCGCCTGCACCTGCTCCTGATATTCCAGCTCTCTGCGAGCAGCTTGCGATCCTGGTTTCCACAGGCAAATGCAAAGAATCAATCGGCGTGAATCTGACACACGATCAGGTGAAGCGTTAGACGACAAAGACGTCATGAGGCACTACAAAAGGTAAGAGACATACGTTGGCGCGAAGACAACTGAAACATTGATTGAAAGCAATTTATCTTTCTCCCTGAAAGCACTTAATATAGGAGTTACAATAAAAGATTCCAACGCTCTGCAAAAGGAGCTTAAAAACGATTACATAATCACAAAGGAGCTTTCTGATCTGTCTGGTGGGATCGCGCTGAGATGCGGACGTCTGCTCGCACTTGCCAACGCGTTTCTGATCACAGCAAAACATGTAGATTTCAGCAGCGATAAAGAGACACATAACCACCCTTCTCGTGATTCAGACGGCTATCCTATTACTGGAGTTGATGAAGTACCAAATGCTAAGCAATCCCCAGTAACTTCTACATAATTGCTGAACATTGCTTGGTAATTCCTCAATTAAATATAATTTATTCACTAAATATACCTCATGGCTGATTCAGAAGACACGACTCAACAAGTGACTTCAAAAACTCCAACAACCACAAAGCAGAAAAACCCAAAACATGTGGCTGCCGGCAAAGCTATTGCTGAGGACAACAAAACAGACTCGCAAGGCACAAAAAAAGGCTTTAGCTGAGGCTCAGATCATCCTTGCAAACAATCAGCTGAAAAACGATGCGCCTGTGGCCGACCCACCACCGCCTGATACTCCAGCAACAGTTGAAAGCACCAAAAACGTTCTAACAACAACACAATGGCTAAGTGTTATCAGCATTTTGGTTTTCATTGGCGGGCATATACTACAAACGCGAAGAGATCAAAAGGCTGTTAACAACCAAAAAAGCGCCTCAAAATGTTGATACCACAACTCTCGCGCCTCCGCCATCATCTGTTGATGTTGCGCCAAAAAAAAAAAAAAAAAAAAAAAAAAAACAGGCATCGGTCCGATGGATTAAAAAATTGATTGAACTTTCTTTTTTAGTTAACACTGGCACTGAAATTTAACGCTCTTGATGTCTCATCAAAACTGCTGCGGTCAGTGGAATAGGTTTGGTTTGGATAAACTTTACATTGAAGGCTTTCAAAATGGCCTGGCACATCATTTCTACTTCGCCAGAAGAATACACCTCAAAAGAAATTGTCAGGTGTAAAGAATGCCAAAAATATTTCATTGATGATGGAAAAGAATTAGAATTTTTAAAGTTCTTATGTGAGTCTTGCCGAGATTACGAATTGAAAAAAATAGTCTTTCAATATATTACAATGACTTACAGTAAGGACATAAAAGCAGCCTTAATACTTTCAGTCTTCGGTGGTGTATTTGCAATGATTGTGCAAAGAATATTTCAACGTGATGAAGAGATCAAAGAATTATATTCGCGGCTTGAAGATTGCGAATATGATGAAGAGATCGAAGAATTATATTCGCCGCTTGAGATTGCGAAAAAAAAAATTAGTGAATCCGAAAATCATGAATTGAAAAATATGATTTCAAAAATATATCAACATGTCTGAAAACAAACTCGTGAAAACAATCTCGGACGCCGCAACTCTGACTGAGAGAACAAAAAATACCCCCTCTTGAGATATTTGTATCAACCTTGCGAACTTGACGGCGGACCAAAAAGAGCCACTGATCCCATCTGGTCTTTGAAGGTCTACCAGATTAAAAGAAATGTGACTAAACCTAATGAGCCGGTTGTCTATTATTTGTCTGACGTGCCCAAGCGCGGCTTTGTTCGTGAAGAGCTGTTGGTTGTGCCGCCTAATACACAGCTTCCGCCCGCCTGATTGCTCTGTGCCCATATGCTAACGGGTGCATGCCGCCATCTACTATCCATCGCTTTGTATCAAATGGAGAGATCGAGATCTTGTTCATACACATTCCGTACATCTCGTGGCCCACACTCCTCAAGATTTTCATTTTGTGCATATATTGTTTCCCCTTGATTAGGGCTTCTTTGTAATGCTCATGGGTTATCTCTTTTTCGATCACATTCTTTTTTACCCCCTTCGCTTTAATTATATTTGTTTTGCCCGCCTTCACTACCGAGTACATCTTCGGCCTCACCACCACTTCTTCCTCTATCGCTAAAGCTTCACACTCGTCTTTCATCTTGCCTAATACTTTTTTTGTTATTGGGGCTAAATAGCGGGTTGTCTTTCGGGTAGTTGCTAGTGTCGTACAGTCTCCAATCTTCTCTCATGTCGCTGTAGATGTCGTCCGTCTGGATGTCTAAGATCAGGCTGTCCGTATCTGTGTATAGAAGCTCGCACGTCGGTCCGTATTTCGCTTGCATGTGGTTGTAGTAGAAGTCGTACATCAAGATCTTGCTGTTTTCGAGGATCGTCATACCTGTGTACACTGGTTTGTTCAGCACCAGACTGGTTTTGTGCATGTGGATGCCAGCCTTGTCGTTTCCAAAGATGGTGTAACCACCATAAGACGGACTCGGAACCAGCTTTGGGAACTTTTCTTCTTCCCAGGTCCTTACAATCTTTACATCTGTGCGGTTTCTCAGGTTTTCCATCGTTTTGCCAAACACTGAGTTATTCATCAGCTCGTAAAAGTCTGTTTCGAAATCGCTTTTTGCCTGCTTGCGGAATTCTGTGTTCATCCTGATGTACGGCTCCATCCAGGGCTCTTGATCGAACTCTATCACTCGGTGAACCTTTTTCTGGCGCATTCCCTAACTCAAATAGAATTGTAGGTTTTTGTAATGGACCACGTACTTTTCTTTGTCCTCAAGCGTCATCACCAGATTCTCTGTGTTTGGCATGTCGATTTGCAGGCCATTCATCATCCGCTTTTGGTTTTGTGACATCTGATCAATCCTTACAGCTTTCTTTTCTGGCGCTGGCGGGTAGTCATTGTGAGTTTCATGCAGCTCTTAGGGGTACTCCAGATCTACCTCCAAAATCCAGCCTTTCTTTGAATTCGGCTTCATTTTCATGATCTGCTCTTTCGTGGGCATTACGCGCTTCCAGTGAAAGCCTTTCTTCGGCAAAGGCAAACTCATCGCCCATCCGTAAAGGTTGTTCGCATCTAAGTAGGTGATGTAGTTTGTTGGTTTTTCTGGGTTGTATCCTTCGACCAGCGGATTGTTCGCCTTCGCATAGCGCTTGCTGACCATCGAAATGCCACCTCTCATCCCTCTCTCGATAAACAGATGCATATCCTAATCTCTCAGGTGCTCTAGCTCTAAGCCCGTCTTTTTCAAGAGCGCATCTCAACTCAATCCTGGCGCACTGTAGTAATGCGCTGGGTCTAGGCCGTATTTTTCCTGGCAAACCTTTGTGAAATTCTCAAACACATCTGCAGGCAGCAGTGAGCCATTGCTATTAGCATTGCGCATGCTCACTAGTTTTTTCTAGTTTGAGCACTCTGGCATGGCTTAGACGATACCACAAGTGTGGGATCGTTTGGGGTGACCTTATGGGTTTGCCTCCATCCTAGCATCAGCACTGCACTGATGAGGCCCAGAAGGCCGAAACAGTACTGTCTGCAGTTAGATATAGCTCTTTGGCATACAAAGCTTTGCTTTCATGTCCAAATTGAGCACTCCACTAGGATGAGCCATTTTTTTTTTTTTTTTTGCCACATGATGGTAGCATCTTCTGTGGCTTTGACCGCAGTATTTTTCTGAATCAGGATCATATACCGCCATTGAATCGCAATAAAGGTCTTTGACGAGGCTTTTGTTACACAGGTGGCATTCTGTTGCGTTCCTGTGTTTTTGCCAATCTTCATTTGTCATAACAAGAGGCCTTTTGTTTGCCATATCTTCACGCATTTCTCTTTCATGGTTCTGAAGACAATTGAGAAATGCGTCTTCTCCTCTGTATGTAAAAGGTCCAAAAGTCTGTCCATCGCTTCTCTCGACCAAATAAGAAACGCCGCATGGCTCATGCTTTTCCATTTTGACTGTAAAGCTTCGTTTGTTGTCTGGCTCGTAAGTGTCTATCTTTTTCAGAACACATTCAAAGTCTGCGTAAACAACGTATGGGCCTTTCATCTGTTTGTAATGGTTTGTGACAGACATCTTGTTTTGGCCCTCTTTTGGCATCTCAGTTCTGGTTGGGCTTTTCAGCAGCCCCTTGCACTCGAGTTTTATCCTTTTCAAGCAGATCTTTCCTTGAAAAGCCGTACAGGCAGCGTTCGCAGAAATGTTTGCTGTTTGAATTGTTACTTTGGTGGAACAATAGGGCTGTGAGTCTTTTCACATAGCTCTAGCGCGTGTTGTCGCTTTGTTTGTTATCATCAAATTAATTCTGGGAATGTCTCCGCCCCTTTTGCTCAGCCTGTGAACGATCACTTGTTCTTTCTCCCATCCAAACACATTAATCGCAAGATTCGGGTTCTGCTTCCCCAGCCTGTCAATCTGTGAAACAGGTGTTGGAAAATCAATGCCTATTAAATCCAAGCCATCTTCTGTTGGGTGGCTTGAGGTTCTTGTAACTTTTACACTTGGTGGTGGTGGAAATAAAGGAGCTCGAAATGCCCATTTTAGACATTCGTCATCTCTGTTCTGCACGTTAATTATTGCTTTTTCTTTTCCTTCAGCTATTTGGAAAGTTCCATATAGCTTCCACCGCACAGTGGTTCATATTTTGCGACGTTAATGTATGCTTCCAAAATTTCATCTTTAACCCAACCTGATCCTTTTTGAGACCAGGCTTCTATCTCACCTTTCACCTCATCAACAAACTGATTTAACAAATGGTTTAATGTGTCCATGTCGTGTTCAGTCAAGATTATTTGCTGCTTCTGCTCAAAATAATGATCCATGTCGTAGACTTTGTCATCACGCTTCTCATAAAAATTCACAAGAAGCCCGAATTTTATTTTTACTCTTTAAAGACCTAACTTCACGTTTGCACTCGTCGATGAATCTTGTTTTTGTTTTTTGAAAGAATTTTAATAGGTCTCTGTTGAATGATGGAACTATCATTTTCCATACGCGAAGCCAGTTATTGAAATCGTTTCTTACTATTTCAAAATCAAACCTTCTCTTTGGTCTGATTGGTGGCCTAAGCAGCTGTTGGACCTCATTCGGAATCGGACCATAAAACATTTCAAGAATATCTCTCGAAAAGTGTGCAGCAGCCATTGTTTCTATATTGACGGCACATTTCTTCAATTAAAAAATATTCTAGAAAAGAAAATAGTCGTGTGCCATCACACACACATATATGATGAGAGTTCTGGGTGCAGGGGGGTGATCACTCGGCGGTGAGCAAAGCGAGCCGGCGGGAAATCCCCCTGCCCCAGAACCCTCATCATATATGTGTGTTAACATTCCAATATCTCAACAATGCTTCGTCGAATTTTTTCGTATGAAACTTCGGAATATGTTTATTTTATACTTAATAAACACATTGGACTGAAATAAAAAAAAAGATCTAAATTTTGGTTCATTTGACCTTTATAAAATTGCACAGATTGTTAGTACCCTGGATGTGCAGTCTGTTGACCCTCCTTATGCGAACACCGTCAACGCTGGTGATCGTACTTATTTCGTGCAGGTTGACTTATTGCTTTTCACTTCTGCTGCTGGAACAGGAAATGTGTAGTAAAATAATCAGTCGACAGGTCGTTCAATACTGTATACGTAGGTACCTTTGCAGAGGGATTGTTTTGGTGGAAAACGCGAAGAAGGGCTATTCGTGAGGAAAAACGTACAGGCAGGCTTCCTTTGCAAACTTGAGAACAGGCTGATGTAGCTTGGCTAGTGCCTTTTTTGGACCTGGTCGGATCATGCTGTATACAGTGCATATAATGACCCTTAAGAATCTACCTCTTAAAAAGTGCTAGAGGCTGATTTGAGCCACCTTTAAAGAGCAGGAGATGATACAACTGATATCACCGATTTCCGTCAAACTTGGCGCAAATGTTGGTCTTGGTGAAAAAATGACTGTAACAAAAAGTTTGGTCAACATATTTGATCCCCAAGTTAGGAGGACCCCCTGCAAAAAAAAAATGGCCATTTGACAATAATTTATGCATATTTCTTTAGCCATCTTTAGTTTAGAATTTAAACAAAAAGAAAAGCCATGTGAAAATGATATCCAACTGGATGGTGTTTTCCAACTATTGGATCGTGTTTTCCAACTATCAGTCCAGAAGCACAGATATTCATTTTAACTGCACAATTTGCTTTCTCTGCGTGACTCCATCTTAAGGAAGGTGCATATTTTGTGCTGTTGTGAATGGCCTTTAATTGTTGCAAATATATGCAATGGACAAAACCAAATACACATTATGCTAACATGATGTAGAGCAATCAGTAGTGAGAGCAATCAGTTAAGTTCTCAGAAATTCCATCAAATTTTGGAGATTTTAATAAGTTTTTTTCGCTGTCATCGTGCTCGGGTACTTTTCACATAGAACTTTACGATTTATGGCCGTTTTATGAACATCTGGTAAAACACAAAAGCCATTTTTCTGTCACTCTTAACTCGAAATCAGCAGGAAATATCAAGGTAAGCATTTTTCTATCGATTACGAGTAAAAATTTGGCGAAGAAATGCGCCTAAGACACTTCTTTTAAATATTTTTGAAACTTTATCTTGAGGCATTATCAGCATAGCGATAAATAGTACAGCACAAGATTCAGCTCACAAACCCCCCTCGAGCTATGTTTTAAGGCGAAAACCAGAATGGAAACCATAAATAACTACTACATAAATGTCACGCGATTTTGGACTCCTCTAATTTTTTATTTGTTACATTGTCATCCCGCTTTCATGTTCATAGATTGTCACATGGTCACGGATTAACCGATGTTAGCAACTTGTCAGCATCCCCACTTAGACGCGCTGTAAGCGTTACTTGCGTCGGCAACATCTTCGTTCATCTTTCGACGTGCTTTTACAGTCAAACTAAGTGAAGGGTACCCCTCAAGATCGCATTAATGAACTGATTATTGAAACTTGAACTCGCTAGTCGTTTCAAGAATGCAATAATGAATTGATTATTCGAATATTGAACTCGCTCGCTCGATCCAAGAATACGGCTAACGGGTTCCGTTTTCGAACAATCAATTCACTTTTGCGACTAGTATAGGTTTCAAACCTATTAGTCTTTTCTAGAATGCAATAGTGAATTGATTTTTCGAAAACGGGACCCGTTAGCCGTATTCTTGGATCGAACGAGCTAGTTCAATTTTCGAATAATCATTTCGTTATTGCATTATTGAAACGACTAGCGTGTTCAAGTTTCAAATAATCAGTTCATTAATGTAATCTAAAGGGGGGAAGGTTCACTTAGTTCGACTCCAAAATCGCTGAAAGATCGTTGAACTGTGACAAAGGCAACTTTTCGGATTATCAGCAAAATAAAAGACAAATAAATGAGTATTACTGACCTCACGTGGCTGAAGAAGATTGTGAAAATTGCTTGTTTCCAGATTTACGGGACAGTTAAACGATTTACGTGTAGTCGACCAGCTCTCAATGGCGACTTCCGGTGGAATTAGGCCGATAACGCGTACAGTATTCACAAGACGAATTTTAAAATGAACGTGAATGAATTTTTGATTCGTCGAACTTTAGTTTGATGTCTGAAAAATCCATCTTATATGACTAAAAGTCGATTTCAACCTCAAAGAAGTCCGTTGTTTTCACATCTTGATGTAGGGCAGGTTACATAGCATGTCGAAAGATCTCGCCTATACACATAACACTGAAAGTGGATGTAAAGGGCCGTTCAAAATCCACAGACGTCAGCCACAACTGCTACAAAAACATACAAAACTCTATCAAAAGCTACCTCAAAACATTCCTTAGAGCGCTGCGCCATTTTTGACGACATTTAAGCGATGCCAGTATTGTGTTTCAGTAGGTACATGAGGTACAAATTGTATCCAAAAAAATATCAGTAGTAACGCAGGCTAAAGGTGGCCGAACACAGTTTCGCGCGTGCTTTTGCCGATGCAATATTTCGCACGTGCACAAAGATTTCAAAGAACAAATATGCCGTCAGTAGAGCGATCATTTTATTTACTCAACACTCGCACTATCTGTGTTATTTTTCTCTATAATTGAACGCAGTGTATTGATGGCTTTAGTCTTTTATTACAAAGATATGTTAGAAAAGGTAACGATGCAAAGAACCCAGCAATTCTCAGCTTTTGTTTGTTATCGAAGGAACCCAGTTAAATGCAACGCATGCGCAGTTGCTCGAAAAATTGAGACCGATTGCTTTAGCAGAAACATGCCGATTTCTAACGATCCAGTCGTTAGAATTTCAAGAAATTTGCCAGAAAAATAGATCAGAGTCCACGTGAATGATCTTTCAAAAAAAATATGAATTTTGACATAGGGAATTTTTAATAATACAGAAAAACGATTAACAGCGAATTGTGAAAATCGTCTATGTCAAAACCTCATTAGAACCGTGTTGATAGAAGGGATTTAATGTCAATTCTTAGTGTGCAAAATATGAAAACAATCTAACGACTTGATTTTTTTTTCAATAAACAAAAAACATTATTTAAGCCTTGTTTTTAACCAGCCCCGTTGTCATAGTAACAGCACGCACCCTGGTCAAAATGCGAGAATAAATATTTCTTTTGGTTAACCTTGACTCTTGCAAAAAAATGGGCGCCAAAGCATAAATAGCCAGAAAGTTATGGTGAATTAGGCATAGGCACTTGAAAACTGTGTTCGGCCACTTTAAATTATATTGAATATATTGAATATTTTTCTAATGGGAGACCTTAACTGCGACATGATTGCTACTCGATATGACAATAATACATGCAAATTAATGAATATCACTGATATTTATGGTCTACAGCAACTTATCACTGAACCAACCAGAATAACTCCGACTTCTGCAACTTTGATTGATGTAATCTATACTAATTGTCCAGATAAAGTTGTGTGTTCGGGGGTTCGTCATATCAGTATTAGCGATCATAGCATAGTTTTTGCCTATCGAAAATTATCCGTGAATGGAATGTCTGGTGGGCACAATGCTATAACCTACAGAAATTTTCAAAAATTTAATCGAATAAATTTTCGGAATGATATTGCATCTCATTGTTGGGATCACATATACAATTCAACTGATCCCAATCAAATGTGGCTCCAATGGAAATGCTCGTTTCTATCTATTGTTAACAAGCATGCTCCCTTGAGGACAATGCGTGTTCGCGCGCGTAGTTCCCCATGGATTACATCTGAGCTTAAGAAACGAATGCATGATCGGGATATTCTAAAGATTAAAGCAAGTAAATCGAATGATTCAAATGACTGGTCACTTTTTAAAAAACAACGCAATAAAGTAAATAGCGAAATCAGATTAGCCAAGCAAGCCTATTATCAAAATAGTTTTAACAAACATACGGGCGATTCTAAAAAGACCTGGCAGACTATTAATGAACTAACTTCGCGAAAATCTGGGAAAAAATCGGTGACATCTCTGAAAGTAAATGGAGTATCAATAACAAATCCAACTGTGCTGTCGAACCAATTTAATAATCACTTTGCTACTATCGGTCCAGAACTTGCTAGCAATATTGATTTCTCAAATAGTGATGGTTATCAAAAGTACCTCACTGGCACAGATAAACGGTTTCAGCTCCATCCGACCAGTACAAATAAAGTTCTCTCACTTTTGAATCGTCTAAACAAGTCAAAGGCAGCTGGCCTTGACAAGATATCTGCTAGGCTCATTCGGAAATGTGCAGATCTCATTTGTATTCCTATCCGTGATATTTTTAACCAGTCGATAAGTCAAGGCATCTTTCCGGATGACTGGAAATGCGCAAAGGTCACCCCACTTTTTAAACAAGGCGATCGGGACGACTTAAACAATTATCGTCCAATTTCGGTGATTTCAGTTATGGCCAAGGTCTTTGAAAGAATTGTCTATGATCAATTATATGCCTATCTAGAAGAGCACAATATAATCTGTAAATATCAATCAGGCTTTCGCGCTATTCACTCAACTGTCACGGCTCTCCTTGAGGCCACGGACACTTGGGCGTACAATATTGACCGCGGTAAAATCAACGCCGTTGTTTTCTTAGATCTAAAAAAGGCCTTCGACACAGTTGACCATGAGATTCTTTTATCAAAATTAAGCAATTACGGCATATATGGTAACGCGCACCAATGGTTTAAGTCGTATTTAGAGAATCGTACTCAAATGTGCTCCATCAATGGATCGCTCTCTCAAAGCTGTTTATTAAGTTGCGGTGTACCCCAGGGGACGATTTTAGGTCCATTATTATTTCTGTTATACATCAACGATCTTCCAAACTGTCTTTCAAATTGTGAGCCGAGGATGTACGCTGACGACACCCACCTTACGTACGCAAGTGATAATGTAGACAATATTCAGTTGCATCTAAATCAAGATTTAGAAAATGTTCACAATTGGCTGAGAGCAAACAAACTTACTCTAAATATGACTAAAACCGAATTTATGCTTATCGGATCTAGGCAGAGGCTAAGTACTCTCACAGAGTCCCCGACATTTGCAATTAATGATTTTGAAGTTAGCCAGGTCACTACTGCAAAATCACTTGGAGTGACCATCGATGACAGACTTGATTGGAATGGCCATATCGAGAAAGTAACAAAGAAAGTCGCTTCTGGTATTGGGGCCATAAAACGAATAAGGCACCTTGTCCCTCAGGCGACCTTACAACTAACATATCAAGCTTTAATACAGCCACACTTTGATTATTGCAACATTGTTTGGGGAAACTGTGGGATAACCTTACGGAATAAGGTTCAAAAGCTACAAAACAGAGCAGCCCGTGTTTTGACCTACTCAAGCTATGACGTAGATGCTGGTCACCTTTTCAAATTTCTAGGGTGGAAAAATCTAGCTTGCCAGCAACAATTTCAAAGAGCTACGATGGTTTACAGGTCTCTGCACGGGTTGGCTCCAAACTATCTTAGTTCTAGATTTGAAAGGCGAGAAGTCGCATATAACCTAAGGGACTCTGAAAATAAACTTAATGTTCCATTACCGCGCACAAACTATTACAAAAACAGCTTCAGCTATAGTGGCGCCATTCTCTGGAACAGTCTTCCTTGTAACTTAAGGGAAGCAGAGTCCCTTGGGCAATTTAAACGATTACTCAAAGAACTGTAAGGCACGGCATTCGTGGAAAGCAGCTTTTTTAGTTAAATATTTTTTATTATATTTAAATATTTTTATTATATTAGTATTAGGTATTTTTAAAGCTGACGAATTTTGTACCGTGGATAAATAAAGATTTACTACTACTACTACTACTACTACCGGCAAAAAAATCAGGAGCCGAGGAAGACAATAGGGTATTGTTTGGAGAACAATTGATGCTTTTGTTCTCCAAATCCAAGGTGGCATTAATCAGTTAGTTGTCAGCCAATCAGAAATCGAATTCGAAATTCAAAATGGCGGTACTTCTGTAAGTTAGGTTGTGTTGAAAAACAGCCCACCAGCCTCGACGGAGGACTGGGGATTTCCATGGCGACACAAATCACGCCAGGGTCACGCAAAAATGTCACGCAACTTCAAATCGATACTTTTTAGGGCAAAGTAAGTTTATTATTATTATTACTACGTTACTACATTACTACATTACTACATTATTTCATTATTACATTACTACATTACTATATACATTACTACATTACTGCATTACTACGTTACACTACTACATTACTACACCACTACATTAGTACATTATTACATTACTACGTTATTGCATTACTACGTTACACTACTACATAACTACACCACTACATTAGTACATTATTACATTACTGCCTTACTACATTACTACTAATCGATACTTAGAGTGTCCTGTGGTCCTAAATGACAGAAATTCGTCTGGCAAGCGGCCATGATGAAGTTTCTTGCTTTTATGATAGATCGCTTTTGGCGTACTTTGAGAAGTTATTTCATTTAAAATATTTGCTTGATTACCAATGTACCATATGGTTATGTTGACGTGATAATTCAGAGAGCTTCATGGAAGTTTTCGAGGGATTGCAATGGATACAAGTGCCTCTGCCTAGCACAACTCATCTTCTTTCTAAATCTCATCTTTCAAAATCTGTCCCTTAGAAACTCTCGTGGGACTTTTCCTGAATGCTCCGTGAGTACATTAGCTCCGCCTTCGGAGACAATAGGGAGTTTTAGCAATGAACACGGCAACGGCGGGGACGAAGGCTTGCAAAAAAAGTATTTGTATTTTACCTTTGAATGTCGCAGCTGTTTAAATCTGTTCAGTAGGTCTGTCGGTCTAAAAACTTGCTCAGGCTAAACTTGCACCGAGAGCGTTTAATTCGAAAGAAGATATTCAAAGATTTAGTTTTTCTCTAAGTATTAATAATCATCAGCTTAAAAGAGAACAGTATTAAATATTTGGGGCCCATGATTGATTCAAACCTAAGTTGGAAAAAGCAAGTTGCATGTGTTCTGAAAAAGGTTAAAAGAGGAATTGGCATTCTCAGTAAAATTCGCCATTATATTACTAAAGACATTTCGAAAAGCTTATATTATACATTTATTTACCCTTTTCTAATTTATAGATTAATTGCTTGGGGTAATACCTATAACACTAGTCTTTAACCAATCTATACTCTGCAAAAAAAGGCTGTTCGAGTTATTACTTTTTCAAGTTTTGATCATCACTGCAACCCCCTGTTTAAGTTACTAGCTATAATTATATTCCCTGATCTTGTCAAGTACCGTATTGGAGTTTTTTATGTATAAATATCATAATCAGTTACTACCATCTGCTTGCGATTCCTTCTTTACTAAAGTAGACCAGGTCCATAGATATAATACACGACACGCTTCTAAATTGTCTTACTATCTTCCTAAGGTACGAACAAACTATGGAAAATTCAATCAAGTTCGTTTTGAAGGCCCTATGATAAGGAACGCTATAGATAAAGATTTCAAAAGTTCCTCCTTTTTCTCATTTAAATTAAATCTGAAAGAACATCTAATTATTAATGTAATCTGAAAATGACTTCATAACATTGCTGACTTGTGTTTCTAGGTAAATAGCTGTAGGTTAATGGAGGCGTATATTTATTTTATGTTAATCTCTTTAGTTTCTTTTGTTGGATTTACTGTGTCTGTGTGTCTGTTTAATTTATTAGCTGCCGACTTCTAATTGCAATATATATATAATTGACTGGCAACCTGGCATTTATAACTATTTCAGGTTATTTCAGGTTGTCATTTACCTTTATTTTTTTTAATTAATTAACATCTGTCACTGTAATTTAATCTAATCTCATTTTAAATAAGGGATAAATAGAGCTGTTGTTGTTCTTACGAAAAATGAGCCATTGCGGTTCGCGTTCTCCAAAATACGTAGCACTTCGTCATTTCACGTTGTTAATTTGTAGAGGACGCCAAAGAAATGTACCAAGATTCAAAACGCTCGTGCACAGCTATTGTTCTGCTTATAACACCTTTTGTTTGGTGAAGCTCTCGTTGCCGTCGCCGTCGTGGTTTGCTAAAACTCCCTAAAGGCCCGTTTACACAGGCGATTTTTGTCGCGGCAACTCGATGCAATTTTTGTCGCGCTAAAGTTGCAGCTTCAAAATCGCACGTGTAAACCAGGTGCTATTTTCAACGCGATTTGTCGCCGCGATATCGCAGGGGTTTCGAACATGTTTGAAACTTGATGCAATTTTGGCGCGAAAAAAAATGCATCAAGTTGCTGCGACAAAAATCGCCTGTGTAAACGGGCCTTAATAGTGGGCACGCCACAGCAATTAGTATAGTAAATCGGTCTGTTCAAGAAACAATTAGGGATTAATTGTACGTGTGAACAGGTCAGACTTTTTAGTAATTTAGGAAATTAGAAAAAGTCCGATCTGTTCTCAAATACAATTAATGTCTAACTGTTTCGAGAAGGAAGACCGATTTCCTTTTAATAATACGGCAACCGTAAATACATGTGCAAGCTTCTGGCTGATGTCGTTTTGCTATAGAGGGTTGCTAGAATGAAGCAATGGTGTGATAAATTATGTTAGTTTTGTCACTTTAATTTTCTCAACAATTTTCGCCAAAGTTCGCCATACGATAATATTTTTCTTTCGAAAACGAGCCTCATAGACGAGCAATTTTCCAAGTTTGTTGTAACATTAAGTTTAATTTCACTGGCTTTGAAGCTGTCAAAACTCTGAACGCATGAGCGACTTTTTGTTGAATAATCAACATGTACAGGAGAGGAAATGCACGTCGAAACCAGTCGAGACGGTATCAAAAAGCGTTTTATTTTGTTTACAACTTGCGTGAAAGCGTTGTAAGAAACGTTTAGAGCCTTGATTTAAACTATGACACGGAGATAAAGATACAAGGACGAGTTCATTCGGGAAAGCTGAGGATAACCGTGCAAACACAAGTGAAGTTGAAGTGGGAAAACTAGTTCAAAGTGTTCGTCAACAAGGTTTAAGTTTTTAAGATTTTTAAACCATGGACTTTAATTTCTTTGCTTGGTCGTTCAGAAACGCTAGCTGGACATTTTTCTCGCTAGTCGCCACCATTCCTGGAGCGACCTTCCTTCCTTGAAGCTTTATAGGAGATATTCTCATCTTTGTGGGGTTTCACTCGACAACGCGCGGCTATTTTCACTTTTTGCTGACTTGAAGTGTTCATTGCGAGAGTTGAAGTTTTCTTGCCTTCCTCTTACACGAAAAATGCGCCCCGTTGTCCTCAGGACTCTGGCTCGCAGATGTTGTCTTTTTTTCTGCAACTACTTTAAGTCGGCTTCCCAGAGGAAGTGCAACCTTGTCGTTGGTTGGGAAGCTTGCGTGCCGCAGTGACCCCAAGAGCTATGCCGGCGGAAGATTCGTCTCCTATTAGGGCCACCCATGCCGGAACTGGTCGACGGGTAGAGGCCAGACTAAGAGCACTTCACCCATTAGGGGTTCTGGCACTAGATGCCCGGGTAGATGGAACTCGTTAGCTCAGGCAGGCAGTTCATCTAGGAGAGGGACAACTACGAATAAGAAACCCGGCCCTTCCGGGAAGGTGGGGCGTGGGGTCAGCATCCTCACCCCGGAAAAAAAAAAAAAAAAAAACTTTTTGCTACAGAAGGATTCAAAATAGCCTAAGAAACTCCAGTTCTGGGAGAGGAAGGTCCTGCTCCTGCAGGAAGTATGACGTGCGAGGGCCAAAGCCGAAAGGACGCTTCAGTGCCGACAACCCTTCTATCGACCAAGAAGACCACTACCATCGCTACATAGAACGTCAGGACCATGTACGAAGCAGGGAAGGCAGCACAGGTGTCAGCAGAGATGCGCCGATATAACATCGCCCTGCTAGGACTGAGTGAAACGAGGTGGCTGCAGGCCGGACAAAAAAGACCGGCTAGCGGCGAACTCTTGTTGTACTTAGGACACGAAAAAGAGAACGCAGCGCACACAGAAGGCGTAGCAATCGTGCTTTCAAGAACTGCACAGAAAGCTCTGATAGGGTGGGAAGCGCACGGTTCAAGGACAAAAGCAGCATCCTTCACGACCAAGAAGAAGAACATGAAGATGAACGTCATCCTATGCTACGCGCCCACAAACGATCATATCAACAAAAACAAAGATCAGTTCTACAATCACCTACAGGCAATTCTGGACAGGTTGAAGGACAAGAACATCAACATCCTGATGGGGGATTTCAATGCGAAGGTGGGATCAGACAACAGAGGCTACTAGGAAGTGATGGGACAACATGCCCTCGGAGAAATGAATGAAAATGGAGAGAGATTTGCTGACCTCTGTGGACTGAATGACCTTGTCATTGGAGACAGCATCTTCGCCCACAAGAGGATACACAAGGCCACCTGGGTATCGCCTGACCATGTCACGGAAAATCAGATAGGCCACTTCTGTATCGTCAAGAAGTTCAGGCGTTCTCTCATAGACGTACGAGTGAGAAGGGGAGCAGACGCAGCATCAGACCACCATCTTCTGACTGCGAGACTCAAGCTGAGATTGAAGAGAACGGACAGGCAGGCAGCAGGCAGGGCGAAGCATAACATCAGCCTACTGAAAGATCAGACAACACAGAGAGCTTTCACCGTGATGACTCTGAAGAACAGATTCCAGGTACTGCAGGAGCTTATCACTAATGACACCGATGCCCACGACCTTTGGAAAGGAACAAAAGAAGTACTCACAGAAACAAGCCAGGAAGTGCTCGGGCCAAAGAAGAGCCAACACAAGGACTGGATCTCAGTAGACACCCTCCAGAAGATCCAAGCAAGAAGACTCAAGAATGAAGCAGTCAACGAGAGGCGTACAAGAGCCAGCAAAGCAGCAGCCCAAGCAGAATATACAGAAGTCCACAAAGAAGTGAAGACGAGCATGAAGAAAGATAAGCGAGACTATATAGAAAGCCTTGCGCAAGAAGCAGAAGAAGCAGCCTATCACGGCAATATGAAAGACCTGTATATGACAACCAATAAGCTAGCAGGCAAGTACAGCAGACCAGAACGACCGGTCAAAGACAACAAGGGACAAAAGATCACAGAATCTGAGCAACTATTAGAGAGATGAGCGGAAAATTTTGAGGAACTTCTCAACAGATCAGCTCCTGAGAACCCTCCAGACATAGCAGAAGCAGAGATTGACATCGACATAGACTACGATCCACCAACTAGAGAAGAAATCATCCGCGCCATC
>JAHPZR010041055.1:0-14465 GCA_019787425.1 Platygyra sinensis | reverse complement strand
CATGACCATTATAAATGAGATTTACATTTTGTTTACATTTACATTTCCCCACAAAGGTCGACGAATTATGGAATGCTACTTAGTCGGCGCACTTAAGAGCGACTTGCTGTGACGGTCATCTATACTTATGCAAGATAAAAGATATCGATTTTCTGAAAATTTGTCAGGAAGAAGGTTTTTATTAACTTGTTTCAAAACAGTAACTTTGAGGTTGTTTGGATTTTTTTTATTTTCTTCTCCAGTCCGCCTTTTTGTATTTTGCCCCTAAAAGAGCCAACCTCGGCCCTGAAATTGCACTTTTTGCGAAGGCTGGCAAGCCAAAATGCTGTGCGTGGCTGGAAAAGCTAACCCATGTTATTAAAATACAGTGTTTTAGTACTTATTTCGCGTTGTCAGATCCACATGTAATTTGAACCTGAATTTTTAACAAATTTTCAAAATTATACGCCACGGCGATGTCGCGTCACGTCCAAAGTTAGGTCAAATTCGTGGACCAAAAGTCAATCTGATACATGCCGGGATTTACCTCCCAAAACTATTTTTCTGGATAAAAGTATCAATTCATCTCACTTTTTATCGCAGATTTAGCTTGGGTAAATAAAACGCAAAAATTTGACAGCGTCTTGAAACCAGACACCTGAGCTAACCGCTTGACATTTTGACCTTTCACGCCGCTATTATTATCTCGAGCGTTGACCCTGAAATGTTTGCCTGTGGGTCTCAATCCGGTTAAATAATTGTTTTAAGCATCCAGATATCAGTTATAGCAGTTTAAAGACAGTTTCTAGCTGCAAGCGAACATGTTTAGCAAAGGCTAATTTTGAATAATTAAGCTTAAACATGTAGCGGTCAGCGAGCACAGAATGCACGCGACAAAAATGTCGGTTTATAAATCGTTATCGGGAAAAATCTGGAGGAAAACTAGAAGAATAAATAGTTTACTAAATACTTGGAGTTATTTCTTACCTTAATCTCGACTACCGTGATAAGAAATGGTAACATTGCTGCGGCTTCATAGCTTGTTCGAAACACTGTTGACGGTTGCCAGGCTACAAACAAAATCACGGACACAGGAATCCCAAGGTCGCGTGAGAGTGGCGACGTTGTTTATTTATTTTAATTGTTACTATTTGTTTGGTTGTCTGTTTGTTTGTTTGTTTTTTTTCTGTAATTGATTGTTTTGTTGCTGTTTTTTAATATATAAGTTTTATTACACTTGGAGTTATTTCTTACTTTAATCTCGACTACCGTGATAAGAAATGGTAACATTGCTGCGGCTTCATAGCTTGTTCGAAACACTGTTGACGGTTGCCAGGCTACAAACAAAATCACGGACACAGGAAACCCAAGGTCGCGTGAGAGCGGCGACGTTGTTTATTTATTTTAATTGTTACTATTTGTTTGGTTGTCTGTTTGTTTGTTTGTTTTTTTCTGTAATTGATTGTTTTGTTGCTGTTTTTTAATATATAAGTTTTATTACACTTATGTCATTTGCTTTCTCATACCCAATCATTTTCTCTGCTAACAGGTGTGCCCTCCCTGGTATCAAATTTCGCAGAACGTACGAACGCACTTGCTTTGAATTTACTCTGACCTGTCTTGGTTTTTTTTACTTGTAAATAACATACGGAACTGGAGAATCCTGCATCTATATTAAAGTTAGAAATTGTATTTTAATGACTTCATGTGGTTTTGCACACTTGTCGGGGAATCGTGTGGACCAAGCGAAGACAATCCGGCAACTGTCCAGTCTGTGGTTGTGGGAAGCTGTGCAAAGAGTACTCAAGGCCACCTTCGAAATTTTCTGTATTTGGAGACTCTGCCTTAGACTGTGAATCGAAGAATCTCGCACGAGCCACATATATGAGCGCCAACCCTCCTGGGCGAATCACTGTAGACCCCGCCTCGGGTGCGTTTCTCAGAAAACTAAATTAGTCTCCAGGAAACTTCTTGTGAGGAATTAATTTAACAAAGAGACAGATTTGTTGAAGAACCAAGTTAAGTTTTTTTGGAAGCTGAGTCAACAGAACGGGAACTTGATAGGATCTTATTAACATAAAGTTCTTGGAAAATCAAATTGGGGTGTTTGAGAAACGTCTCGCTGGACTTATGGCTAAGGAAGAGAATTTATACCAGGGTGATAGGTTCTTACAGTTTTGATGCAAAGTATGTTTGAGAGAGCTCTCTCGAAGTAAGCTACTCATTTAGTTACAAGATCCTCCCACGGGTTTATATCGAAGGAAAAGACGATTAGGTTTCTATTGGAGGAATTATGTTCGGATGTTAAGGGTTTTATTGGACTTCTAGTGGTAAACGCGCGCGAGGGGTCTACACTCTCAGGAGGGCTGACGCTTATATGGAGCTCGTGAAAAATTTTGGACATTTTTGCAATTGTGACATAGCTTTAGCCTCCACCTCTCAAGCAAAACACTTCAATAAACCCTTGTACAATCTGGCATGCAGCATGTTATAACAGATAAAAAATAATTCTCAGTTAAGTTATAATTATGATCATCATCATCATTATCATTATTATGATTATGATTATGATTTTGATCATCATTATCATTATTATTGTTATTGTTATTGTTTATTATTATTATTATTATTATTATTATTATTATTTATTTAATTTTTTTAAATTTACTTTTATAACTCCCGCCGCTTACCGCTCGTCTCGCTTTCGTCCTCTGTTCCCAGAAATACGCAAACAAGTTAACGCCTCGTCTGCAGGCTAAAATTTGACAGAAAAATTTCAAGTTATGACGTCAAATCAAGGACGTATACAAACTCGTAAATCAGTTTACTTATTTGGAAACGTTTTTGACCGTGTTTCAAAGGTAATCATCAAGGACAAGTCGAGTGGCGCAAAAACCGTTTGTCAATATCACAAAAATAAGCCGAGATTATGACTTGCAAAGTGCTGAAGATGAGTTTTCCCAGGAAAGAAGTTCCCCCCGTGTGAAATATTTCGGATTGAATATCAGTGTTGGCAACTGCGCACCTACCCCTCCCCTACCAAAACAGTAACACTTACTTATTAACCTTATATACATGTTGGTTAGGGAGGGGTAGAGCGCCAGTTGCCCAGATAAATGATATTAATCCCAATATTTTAAGTAGAGTTGTTGTTTTGGTGCTACTATTTCATTATTCAGATGAGTTTTCCAAAACGATAACAACAAGTAATAAAAAATCTTGTCAATGCTAAATCCGAAAAACTGTTTTGTGGACCGTCATAAAATGGGACGTTATGTTATAATATCGGCTAGAAAACACAAAAAACTAAAATTCTAAACTCATACAAAAAACAAAATTTTTTTTGCAACTATAAGCATTATATCCTTAGCAAAATATTAACTCTCAACATCAAAAGAGACTGTAAACTTCCCAGAGGTTTGTAACTGGTTGATTTCATGTACAAATGAAAACGTGTCGAGAACGTTGTAGTCACCGGTTGGACATGAGGCTCTAAAAGATCGCAAAGGAACTCAGATAAATTGTAATTGTAGGTACCCATTGAAGATACCATGGGTCGAAATGGAGACTGGGACTGGTGGTTCATTAGGCTGCCGAGCCTTGTGCATTTTGGAAACCCATAGAACCTAGCTGGCTGAGAACCAACTGGATAAATTCTCTCATATGTATCTTTGTCTAAGTGACCCTTATTTTTAAGTGCCCTTAAAAGATGTTGCAATTTGCCCTCCCTTTGTAATGGAGGATCATTATCAAGCTGATTTAGTTGTTAAGGAACGTCTACCAAACGAAGGATATTCAACCTTGGTCAGAAAACTTGAAAAGCGTTCAAGGGTCCAGAAGGGCTATAATTGCGCACTTGCACATAACAGTTGTAAAAGTACGTACTGCAGAAAACTTTGATCGCCATGTGACAGACGTTGTGTCAAAGTTATTCTCGAGAAGAACTCTATCAGCGTTCCCTTGCTGTGGATGCCTTGGCATCAGTTCGAGCCGGATATGTGGAGCTGATTGCTGGCAGATTCAGAGTCGGGGACAGGAAATATCTTAGCTTCGGATTCATCTTCAGAATCTCCGAGATTCGAGCCGACTTCGGTTCAGCTTAAAATGTTCAACTCCTTGATGGATTTTTCGCAAGGACAGAGTTGTTGGCGTTAGTTGGCGTTGATTATCTCGTCCTCGTCGGCCAAAAAAGAGACAAAGGTAAAACTAGGTCGTCCTCTGTAGTTGTGTGGGAATTTCGCTCTCTGTCCGTCCAAGCTCACCGCTGTACTGTGGAGCAGTTTCTTCATCTGTCCGTTGAAAAATTTCCTATGGGCTCTAGTACTCCGACAATGTTGCCCGTTTTACTGAGGTCTTTAACAAGTACTCTAATGCCTTATTTGCCTCAGTAAAAGTGGGGTCATAGATAATGGAAAACGGTTTGTTGAGCGGCAGCGAGCGAAGGAAACGATCAATGGCGGCTCTTGACTACTTTGGAAACCTGTGACCACATGCAGTCAAAGACCAGAACAGTAATCTCCTATCCTCTTCTTTTCTCCGCTTTTTCTTTTTCCCCACGGAAAAATCATCATTAAAGTAAGGTAAATATATAGCAGAAAAATTCTCACCAGGATACAAAAACCGACCAACAGCGGAACTTTAAAACACAGCGAGCATCTACATAATTCTTTCTCCACCATCTTCAATAGCGACGCGCACAGATGACGTCACGAAAATTTACCCCCTGGTGTGACTCAGACAAACAAACCATTCCATGGGCCACTTCTTTGAGAGCGACGTATGGAACAACTGCGCTCGTGAACTCTTCAGCGCGATACTCTGCGATTAATTTCACAATTCGGTGGCCTCTCTAGCTCAAAATGTTGGAGAAAACCCACGACATGTACCGGGGAATAATAAAAATACGGAGCTTGAAGGGGGGAGGGCAAAATATGATGGGCTTCTCATGTATGAAGGCTGGTTACGAACACACTCCTTACCTTCATGGCAGAGAAAAATATTACTGTTGTGCCCGACATTCAGGTGTATCACCCACAAGAAAGTCAGCAAGCCAGCTAGAGAAATATGTGATACAGAAATAACCGTAGATCCGATCGGATTCGTTGCATTGCCGTGATGAAACTGGCTCGCTCCATCTTCGCAAATAAAAAAACAGTTTTAGCCCGCGCTATTTAGTACACGTATCGTGCCAAACATAGCTATGATGTCTGCTCACGGTCACAGATTTGTTTATGTGGTTGGATAAATGGCTCTATTAAAATCATGGCCCTCCAAATTGCCACACAGTACACCAAATTCTGCTCTGAATTTGGAATTGTCTCAGAGATAATAATTATGTACATGTCCTCCGGTTCTGTCGTATTCGTTTGAGCGGACGGCTCGGGTGGTTGAGTTTGGGAATGTCTGGCAATATTTCAACGGGTAAGTCTTCTCTTCAAGACCAGGAGAAACAACAGATAAGTTTCTTCGTAATACGTTTCACTGTGAAGTATTTTCACGTTGATCGGCTATTCGCAACCGCCGCGCTAAAACTTCTCGACTTCCGATTCCTGCAGGTTTTGGGATCTCGTCTGCTTGTCACTGCGGCTTTGTAAGACCCTCGTTCAATTTGTGACTTTTATCCTCTTTTCTGGACATCTCGGAATCTATTTTACATTACCCATAGCAGCAGTGTTCGCTTTTTAACATTATTTAAGCTATCCAAAGACCTCGACCACCAATCTTTCCTTTTTTGCCTGATTTTCTGGTCGAGAAGTCAGCGCGCTCATACAAAACCTTCTATCGGACTGTAATTCTTGTCTGAGTCATGTTGGGGGTCTCTGGTGATGTAATCTATTTTTAGAAACCGTGCGCGTCGCTATTGAGGTATCAGTTGACTATTTTGGCGGGAAATTTATGGCATTCCGATTTTTTCGGATCCGGGGCCCGTTTCTCGAAGCTCCCGGTAATTACCGGGCTCGTTAGGCTGTTTTGTTTTCCATTCGAGATGGGAGATTCAAAATGTTTGAAAATTGTACAGTAAGTTATCCGCTAAAGAACAAAATGCGCCGGAACCTAGATTAAGCAAATACTTAACAGTAAAAAATATATACATATATATAAAAAAACAGAACAGATTAATAAAGCATCAGCTTTTCACTTCCGACGTTGACGTTGAAAGCTGGCTCAAGGAGAGCCACTTTCTTTTTGACGGCAAATACTACGACCAAATCGATGGTGTTACCATGGGTTCGCCATTGGGCCTTGTCTTAACCAACATTTTTATGTGTGATTTGGAAGAAAAGTGGTTGATGAACGCCAAAATTAGTCCTTCATTTTGCAATCGGCACGTTGATGACACGTTCACCATGTTTCACAACAAAGACAGTGCAAATGAGTTTTTGCACTATTTGAACGGCTGTCATAGCAATATTAAATTTACCATTGAATTTGAACTTAACAATGCAATTCCGTTTTTTTGGACATTCTTGTCACACGTAATCAAAACAACACTTTCATGACATCCATCTACCGAAAGAAAACTTTCACAGGTCTCTACACAAAATGGGATTGATTCCTTCACTCTACGAAAGTACGTACAAAATAAACCTCATCCGCTCCCTCACTTATCACTGTTACCGTCTTTGTTCATCTGGCTCCTTGCTACAATCTGCCCTCAATGATCCTCGAAAACTCCTTCTTCAGAACAGCTACCCGCAAGGCATAATCAATAAGCCAATAATAATAAATAAGCCAATCACTTTCAAAGACGATGTAGTTTAAATCAAGCAATCAAATTTAAAGTTGTGGTTTAAATCAACCAATTGCAACCTTGGTTTCAACCACCATAGAAGCAGTGCCGGTAAAAACACCTAAAGTGAGCTTTCTTTAAAATGGAATTTTTTCCCTTGAACAATGACTATATTTTAGAACAGGCAATAGTGATTTCTCTTATCCTATGGCACAAATGCTTATGACAACTATACAGACGAGTTCCTTTCGTGGATATGTTGACATGTTCAGATGAAGTTCAGCCCTCCACACTTATCATCTATCGCTTCGCAACAACTGCAAACGGAGGCAAACATCCACCCAACTAAAATACCACTGCACAGTACACTAGTATTCCCTCAGTCGAAAAACCTCATTTTGTTCAACAAAACACAGGAACAATGGCAGTAGACCAAGCTCGTTTTCCCCTTGTATCGGACAACAAAGTACCTGCGGTCTTTTGGGGGAAAAGAAAAGGGAATTAAATTTATTTTCCCATGCAAAAATGTATTGATTCGCAGCCTGAAAAAGGTTTGAGTGGGGACGGCTGGTGTCGCAGGAAGCCGTGATAGAGTTTAGAAAACTTCATGGCTGCCAAACTGAACGTTTTGTTTCGAGTCATACATACATACATACGTACATTTTTATCACCTTATAAGAGATATTTTGGACATTTGTTTATGTCTTTCATCAATCGATGAAATAGTTTCATCCGTTGCCTGCTTCGCAAAGCAGGTAAACAAAACTAGATCGTTAAAGTTTTGTTCAAGTTGTAAAGAAATTGCTTTGAGTGAATTGAACTTGCTCTGATTTGGTTGCTATTATAGCACCTTTTCCTCGTTCTACTGCTAGCCTGTTTATAAAAGAGAACCTGCAAACCAGTTTACGCGAAGAAAAAAAATTGAAAGTTTTTCTTTGTACAAAATTTTGCCCTTGATGTGATAAACAAGTAATCGCAAGTGATCTCGGACAATTATAGGGATTAATTTCACCTGTACTTTCAAAGTTTTCTAATTTTGTTAAAACATTGAAAATACGCGTGAAATTAATCCTTATCAATTGATTATTCATAAGTGAAACTTCTTTTGTGTTAAGTAGCCTAAATACAACAACAACAAGCTTTATTACCAAATCAACTTAAATTAATCAAATCAGCTTAATTGGTAATAGTAATTGGATATAGTGGAGTACAATTCAGGGAGTAACAATATACAAGCAACAATTTCTGCATTCTGATTGGTTAAGAACATGTCAATCCCAAATCAGTGCAAAAAAGTGTAATTGAGTGCAAAAAAGTGTAATTGAAAATGATTGACAGCTCCTACTTTGAGCTCGGACAAACAAAATAGCGGACAAAAATTTAACGAAGATTGAAACTCTTTACCTTCATTTCAATACAATTACCTCATAACGAAGCAAAGTGCAAAGCTCAACAACAATTACTAAACTAGTAAAAGTGAAGTAGATATACACAAAAGCCGCGAGGTCGAAAAACTTAAACATAAACTTCAGCTTGAGTGAATGGAAATTTGCCAGCGTCGATCACGACTGCATTACAAAGTACCAGTTGAAAAAGTAAATATTTAGAATCCTTGAGCACCACACGAAATAAAACGCGAAGAAAGCCCCAACAAGACGTTCTAAGAACCTGCCACATCTTACTTTTTAAGACAAAAAGTGCAAGAATTCTACTTTTGTGAAAGAAAAGAAACGGCGAGAAAAGAAACGGCGAGCTTAGATATTAGAAAGGTCGTTCCCTAACAAAACCAGGTAAACGCTTCAGGAGGCAAACCTGTACAACGTTCAGTGAAGAAGCTCAAGTCAGGTAGCAACCAGGAGAGGTTAAAAAGAGGTCCCTCAGAGCTAAGAAATTCCGTTTCTTGGTAGATTTTAGCTTCGTTTCTCGGTATTTTGCTCAAAGTAGCTTGGACCACGGCCAGGTTCGATAGTTCCTTGCACACAGTTTCTCAACCACTCAAAAAATATTTGGCAAGCTAGAGGACCAGGAAGAATGCACTCCGCAGGAGAAAGCGGGATCTTGAAGAGAGGGTAGGTAATTGAAAAGCGTGTACATAATTAAACTTCTCTAGCCTTGCAAAATTTGGTAGATACAGAAGGTCAAGATGCAGTTGGTAGTTTTGGTCTTTTACTTTCATCTTACAGGGGTGTTTGATAACGACAAGTCGCATCTTCGGCTGACAATTTGTCGACGACATCGTGAGTCTTTCGGTATCACATGGCGATCTAATAAAAGAAACTGCACTGCTCCGATTTCTCTGAAAGGAGAACGTGGCATTACACTCTCGCAGTCCAGACAGCTAATACTGGTGTGTTAGTTCCTGTGGCGTCGCGCAAGTTTATAAAAGTAAATTTAAAAAAATTAAATAAATAATAATAATAATAATAATAATAATAATAATAATAACAATAACAATAACAATAATAATGATAATGATGATCAAAATCATAATCATAATCATAATAATGATAATGATGATGATGATCATAATTATAACTTAACTGAGAATTATTTTTTATCTGTTATAACATGCTGCATGCCAGATTGTACAAGGGTTTATTGAAGTGTTTTGCTTGAGAGGTGGAGGCTAAAGCTATGTCACAATTGCAAAAATGTCCAAAATTTTTCACGAGCTCCATATAAGCGTCAGCCCTCCTGAGAGTGTAGACCCCTCGCGCGCGTTACCACTAGAAGTCCAATAAAACCCTTAACATCCGAACATAATTCCTCCAATAGAAACCTAATCGTCTTTTCCTTCGATATAAACCCGTGGGAGGATCTTGTAACTAAATGAGTAGCTTACTTCGAGAGAGCTCTCTCAAACATACTTTGCATCAAAACTGTAAGAACCTATCACCCTGGTATAAATTCTCTTCCTTAGCCATAAGTCCAGCGAGACGTTTCTCAAACACCCCAATTTGATTTTCCAAGAACTTTATGTTAATAAGATCCTATCAAGTTCCCGTTCTGTTGACTCAGCTTCCAAAAAAACTTAACTTGGTTCTTCAACAAATCTGTCTCTTTGTTAAATTAATTCCTCACAAGAAGTTTCCTGGAGACTAATTTAGTTTTCTGAGAAACGCACCCGAGGCGGGGTCTACAGTGATTCGCCCAGGAGGGTTGGCGCTCATATATGTGGCTCGTGCGAGATTCTTCGATTCACAGTCTAAGGCAGAGTCTCCAAATACAGAAAATTTCGAAGGTGGCCTTGAGTACTCTTTGCACAGCTTCCCACAACCACAGACTGGACAGTTGCCGGATTGTCTTCGCTTGGTCCACACGATTCCCCGACAAGTGTGCAAAACCACATGAAGTCATTAAAATACAATTTCTAACTTTAATATAGATGCAGGATTCTCCAGTTCCGTATGTTATTTACAAGTAAAAAAAACCAAGACAGGTCAGAGTAAATTCAAAGCAAGTGCGTTCGTACGTTCTGCGAAATTTGATACCAGGGAGGGCACACCTGTTAGCAGAGAAAATGATTGGGTATGAGAAAGCAAATGACATAAGTGTAATAAAACTTATATATTAAAAAACAGCAACAAAACAATCAATTACAGAAAAAAACAAACAAACAAACAGACAACCAAACAAATAGTAACAATTAAAATAAATAAACAACGTCGCCGCTCTCACGCGACCTTGGGTTTCCTGTGTCCGTGATTTTGTTTGTAGCCTGGCAACCGTCAACAGTGTTTCGAACAAGCTATGAAGCCGCAGCAATGTTACCATTTCTTATCACGGTAGTCGAGATTAAAGTAAGAAATAACTCCAAGTGTAATAAAACTTATATATTAAAAAACAGCAACAAAACAATCAATTACAGAAAAAAAACAAACAAACAAACAGACAACCAAACAAATAGTAACAATTAAAATAAATAAACAACGTCGCCACTCTCACGCGACCTTGGGATTCCTGTGTCCGTGATTTTGTTTGTAGCCTGGCAACCGTCAACAGTGTTTCGAACAAGCTATGAAGCCGCAGCAATGTTACCATTTCTTATCACGGTAGTCGAGATTAAGGTAAGAAATAACTCCAAGTATTTAGTAAACTATTTATTCTTCTAGTTTTCCTCCAGATTTTTCCCGATAACGATTTATAAACCGACATTTTTGTCGCGTGCATTCTGTGCTCGCTGACCGCTACATGTTTAAGCTTAATTATTCAAAATTAGCCTTTGCTAAACATGTTCGCTTGCAGCTAGAAACTGTCTTTAAACTGCTATAACTGATATCTGGATGCTTAAAACAATTATTTAACCGGATTGAGACCCACAGGCAAACATTTCAGGGTCAACGCTCGAGATAATAATAGCGGCGTGAAAGGTCAAAATGTCAAGCGGTTAGCTCAGGTGTCTGGTTTCAAGACGCTGTCAAATTTTTGCGTTTTATTTACCCAAGCTAAATCTGCGATAAAAAGTGAGATGAATTGATACTTTTATCCAGAAAAATAGTTTTGGGAGGTAAATCCCGGCATGTATCAGATTGACTTTTGGTCCACGAATTTGACCTAACTTTGGACGTGACGCGACATCGCCGTGGCGTATAATTTTGAAAATTTGTTAAAAATTCAGGTTCAAATTACATGTGGATCTGACAACGCGAAATAAGTACTAAAACACTGTATTTTAATAACATGGGTTAGCTTTTCCAGCCACGCACAGCATTTTGGCTTGCCAGCCTTCGCAAAAAGTGCAATTTCAGGGCCGAGGTTGGCTCTTTTAGGGGCAAAATACAAAAAGGCGGACTGGAGAAGAAAATAAAAAAAATCCAAACAACCTCAAAGTTACTGTTTTGAAACAAGTTAATAAAAACCTTCTTCCTGACAAATTTTCAGAAAATCGATATCTTTTATCTTGCATAAGTATAGATGACCGTCACAGCAAGTCGCTCTTAAGTGCGCCGACTAAGTAGCATTCCATAATTCGTCGACCTTTGTGGGGAAATGTAAATGTAAACAAAATGTAAATCTCATTTATAATGGTCATGCACTTAACTATACAAGCACTAGGCTTTCTTGGTTTACAGGCATACCACATATAGGTGTAACTAATAGTTAAAACCCAACTGACAGTAGGCACACCACTTGGCTATTTACAGAGACGGTGACCGAGGATTTGAACTCTGGACTACCGAGAAACAAATCCCGCTAGTGGCAAGGTGGAGGCCTTGAACCCAGGACCTCCGGTTTACAACACCAATGCCCTAAATCACTCGACCACGCTGCCTCCTTCCCCGGGATTTTAGTACGTCAGCGATCGAATTTGTCTATTCACTTTCTAAAAGTGTGTTCTTCACTGAACCGGCTTTGTTCTTGACATCGAGTTCTTGAGCGACACAGAAAATTTTGTCTTAAGGGCATGTCAAACCTAAGCGCAGCTCACTGAGTTTCATCGAGCATATCGCGGTGGAAAAAATTGAGCAGGGATGGGGCCCTCAGGAGTTCTCTGTAAATCATTGGGTAGCGGTGTGCCACTGGGACACTAAAACCCTTGACCAGGACCAGCTTGACTTTGCAGCAATTTTAACCATTGCTAGACTAAACACCAAAAACCCCTACCACATCCGATCTCAGACTGCCTATTTTCAGGCTATGCAGAAACTTTATCTCTATCATAGTCCAACATATGCCGGAGGAAGTGTCAGCATCGTATCCAGATTTAAACTAAACAGAGTCAGAAAAGGACGCTGAGTTTTTCCAATCCCGTGAACAGCATGTGAGCAATTGCCTCCCCCTCCACCAATCATCATCACTGATCCATCCCCATCACCCCAGTGATACCAGAAACCTATCTGGTCGACCCTCTTTAAGGGGCCGCCACAATTTGCCTGTTGCAACCCGTCGGTGGTCTGTCTGCCATATTGAACCATGCAATTGAGTACCCCTGCATCTGCTATTCTCCTAGAACAGGGCCGTAGCCAGAAAAAAATTTTGACTGAGGCAATGGCTACGAATACTTATGACTGAGGCAAACAGTCCATGGTTGAGTTCTCTTCCTAGGTATTAGGTACTATAAAGAACAAAAGCCAAAGAAATGACCGAGGCAAGTGCCTCGGTTGGCCTGCTACTAGCTACGGCGCTGTAGACCTAGCGATTCTAAATTCATCGAAGATTGTCATTTTGCTTCTGAATGAAAGTCCACCCAGACACAATTCGTCTGTAACAACGGAGTATGATGCGGATCGTCGCTTCGAGTTAGCTTAAAGTTTTTGCCACTTACTAACCAAAATGCTGTCGATATCATATCTGCAATGTTAGTCGATGGATCATCTTTGGCGTACGAGACACCTACGCCTTGATCATGCCGCCACGATCCTAACTTGCAAATCCATCCAATTTGCATGGTGTAACTGTTTGACAACCGAGCTCAGTAAATCGTCTAAAAAGTGTACCTTTCTAGATTGAGTGTGACATTAAAACAACAAAGTTTCAATAGAAGATCCTCGCAACTAAAATATTTCTTTTAGAGCCAAAATTTCTGACAACGATGTATGTCCTCAATACTTAGCTGATAGGCACCTTTCCTGTATCATATGTTCTTGCGCTGCTCTTCCACTTTAGCCTTCTGGAAGATTTTTTAAAACTGGTGGACAGATAAAATGAAACAGCAACTAACATAATGAAATATTATAATTTATTCCGTGTTTTCGACAAAGGGAAACATAGATATTTTTTGAAGTATCAGCTTCTCATTGCGAAATTTTTTATATACTGCAGCTGCCTATACGACGAAAAGCTAGGCTTTCAACAGTTTTCCCATACTTCTAAAAGAAAAATTCAAAATGAAGAAAGCACTGTCGCGAGGCTTACTTCAATTCTTCCCTTAAGTTCGTTTCCAAAAAGTTTTTCGCATCAAATAAACATTTTGTAAATATAAAAGCAAAATCGAATATCGCTGACATGGAATTGCTCGTTTTTCTATTTGCTTAAAAAAGTGATTCAAATAATTTCTTCGCTGGTGTTTCAACAGTTTTGCATCTCTGAATGCCTATTTCCTAAGAAATCTCCAATCCTGGGTTCTTTGGTGTATTTTCATGAAAAAGTATTTCATGACCTTTTTAATTTTAAAATTAAAAATTCATCTTTCTCGCCATCTTCGAGCGTCATACATTCATGGATTCCTTCTTGTCAGTCAAGCATAATATTTCCTGTTTTTCAACTTAACTTTCTGTGAAATCCAGTTATCCTAAGTTTTGGTCTTTTCAATAGACATACTATCAATTGCCTGTCCCGAGAAAAGAGTGACACATCCGTTTTTAAAATATTTTAGATTAAAATTCATTGAGCTTTCTCGAAAATTGATACAGAAACATCAGATATCATCTTTGCCTTTGATAGCTCAGTTTGAGAAGTTCAGTAATTAAGCATGCGTCGTTCATCCCAAAATTTTGCTTACCTAGACGTATACAAGTATTTTCTACTCTCTGCACTCAGTAACGAAGCTTCACAGATTTTCCTGAATTTATACCGTAGTTAAAAGAGAACCAGAATCGATGAAAAAGACCGTATTCGAAATTAAATCACCCATGCCATCCATTCTGCCTGTCAATAAGGACCGTATTTTGGATAATAGCATTACAGTGCAGCAGCTGCAGAAATATGCACCCTCTTTGTGATAAGAAAAATCCACTTTCTTTTTAAAGATGCTAAATTACCTAAAATTTAAGTTGGCTCTCCTCTTGTTTCAACTAGAGGGCAATAAAATGAGAAC
>JAHPZR010041053.1:0-12637 GCA_019787425.1 Platygyra sinensis | reverse complement strand
GGTGTCACATAGGGGGGGGAATAGTGCCTTGAGGTGTTTCTTGGCTGATGGCTGCCCATCACCCGTTTGAACATCCTACAATTAATTATTATTAGCTTGTCTTAGTGTAAAGCTAAACTATACGATCGATAAATAAGTTCTTATCATAAACAAAATGAAAGCAAGTTGAAATGCTTGAAACTGAAAAATCTAGGAAAACCAGCAACTGTTTTGATTTCAAGGCTCCCTTCATCCACCATTTTGAATTAACCAGTCTTTGCTGGTCAGGTTCAAAGGAGATTTGATTCATTTATCAAAGATCATAAAGAGGGTTGAATGTTTGATCAGTCAACAAAAATAGAAAGAGTTATGCCTAGATTCTAATTGAAAACAAACGCTTTGTATAGGAAATCGGTCTGTTCGAGAAACAATTAGGGATTAATTGTACGCGTGAACAGATCGGGCTTTTAGTAAATTGGAAAATTAGAAAAAGTCCGATCTGTTCACAAGTACAATTAATCCCTAATTGTTTCGAGAAAGAAGACCGATTTCCTTTTAATAATACGGCAACCGTAAATACAAGCTTCTGGCTGACGTCGTTTTGCTATAGAAGGTTGCTAGAATGAAGCAACGGTGTGATAAAATATGTTAGTTTTGTCACTTTAATTTTCTCAAAAATTTTCCCCAAAGTTCTCCATACGATAATATTTTTCTTTCGAAAACAACCCACATAGACGAGCAATTTCCAAGTTTGTAACATTAAGTTCAATTTCATTGGCTTTGAAGCTGTCAAAACTCTGAACGCATGAGCGACTTTTTGATGAATAATCAACATGAACAGGAAAGGAAATGCACGTCGAAACTAGTCGAGACGGTATCAAAAAGCGTTTTATTTTGTTTACAACTTGCGTGAAAACGTTTTAAGAAACGTTTGCAGCCTTGATTTAAACTATGACACAGAGCTAAAGATACAAGGACGAGTTCATTCGGGAAAACTGAGGATAACCGTGCAAACAAAAGTGAAGATGAAGTGGGAAGACTAGTTCAAAGTGTTCGTCAACAAGGTTTGTAAGTTTTTAAGATTTTCAAACCATGGACTTTAATTGCCTTGCTTGGTCGTTCAGAAACGCCAGCTGGACGTTTTTCTCACTAGTCGCCACCATTCCTGGAATGACCATCCTTCCTTGAAGCTTTATAGGAGATATTCTCATCTTTGCGGGGTTTGACTCGGCAAACATGACATACGGGCGGCCATTTTCATTTTTTGCAGACTTGAAGTGTTCATTGCGAGAGTTGAAGTTTTCTTGCCTTCTTCTTACACCAAAATGCGCCCCGTAGTCCTCGGGACTCTGGCTCGCAGATGCTGTCTTTTTTCTGTAACTACTTTAATTCGCTGTAGAAATCTCCGAGAACCTTTTCAAGATCTTCGAGCGAGAGATTTTCAATGGCTTTCGGATTTTTCTCTCCAGATATCTGCGCATGACAGGACGGAAAACTCGTGCACTGTAAGTACCTCTCGTTGTCCCATACAAAGCCTTAGGAAAGTTTTCTAAGGCTTTGTATGCGATAACGGGAGGTACTTACAGTGCACGCGTTTTCAGTCCTGTCATGGCTAAGTTTCCGTCGATTTTGTTTTTGTTTTTGTTTACTACTGCTTCTTCATACCAAGCTTTTTTGTTTGTCGTCAACGGCAAATCTGAATTTATCCGATCAGATGCGACCGATACAATTAAAATTTAATTGTTTAGTTATCGATACAATTTGGGATAAATTGTTCAGCTTCCAACCAATCAGAAGCGAGTATTTACGATAGCAGTATTATTATAGAACAAAACGCGAATACATCTCCGTTGCAATAAGTTCCAGGAAACCTCTAAAACGTTTAAGTAAACGAAAATTGACACGAGAATTGAGCTTTTGATCAGATTGCTTTTGATAACTTAAATGGTTCTCCGAAAGCGAAGGAGAATTTAGTTCCTCGACAATGAAACGAGAAGTGAGCTTTTGTTCAGACCACTTGAGCGACTTATTTTTCTCCAAAAGACTAGTACGAAATCAAATCACTTACGGTTTCCAAAGGATTCCAAGACGGCAGTTGATTCACTTCACCATTCCACTGAAAATAAGTACAAAGAAGTACTTAAGTTTATTGAACAAAGGACACAATATACCAACAGAGATAATTAATTGATCATAAAGGGAAAACTTACATCGTCAAATAAATCATCTGCCGTTTCCAGAGGTAACGGTGAATTGTGATTACTCTGAAAAAAGGAACGATTAAGGTTAGCAAAGTTGTGTATTCTAAACATAAAGTGCTAAAAGTGGGTAATTAGTGTATCGCGTCACTGTTTAGAAAACAAAGGCAAGTTGAATAAAATTCACTGCTACTAACAGAGAGTAAATTACTTACATTTTCTCGCGCCACGCGTTCTGAGTCTTCGATTTCTCGCAGGTCAGTATTCGTAAACTGTAAAGCAAAGAATATTTCAGGATTAATTTAGGTTCAGTAAAACTCCCTGTGGATAATGACCTTGACTTCGTCTTAACTCGTTGAACAAAGAGGTGCTTCGTTCCCATGCAAATTCGACTGAAGTAAGTTCGCATAATTAAATTGCTTAACGGTGCATGTTAAGACAACGGTTAAGAGTCTATTATCAAACTACAAAATATGTTAAGCAAACCCAAAATAAACTTACCGAATCGAGAAAGTCAAATTCATTTATCACGTAGGACGAAACTGGGCATGCGCAAAAGTCCAACAACAAGAGCCTTCGTCTCTTTTGGTCAATGCTCTGAGAAGATCGTGTTCGAGAGGGCGATACCTTCTTCTTCCACTCAGAATGTCTTGACTCAATATTTTAGGAGAATTTCTACTGAACTATTACGCCGGGAAGAAAATGGTTTCGAAAGTGATTATGTTTCCTTTCGACTTCCTTTTAAGAGCTCCTTATTTGCGTTATGCCTTTTCGCGTTATGCCTGTTTGCGTTATGCCTTTTCGCGTTATTTGCGTTATGCCTATTTGCGTTATGCCTCTTCTTGTTATGCCTGTTTGCGTTATGCCTTTTCGCGTTATGCCTTTTTGCGTTATGCCTATTTGCGTTATGCCTTTTCGCGTTATCCCTATTTGGGTTATGCCTTTTCGCGTTATGCCTATTTGCGTTGTGCCTTTTTGCGTTATGCCTATTTGTGTTATGCCTTTTCGCGTTATGCCTATTTGCGTTGTGCCTCTTTGCGTTATGCCTATTTGCGTTATGCCTTTTCGCGTTATCCCTATTTGCGTTATGCCTTTTCGCGTTATGCCTATTTGCGTTATGCCTTTTACCACTCACTATGCCTTTCTGCATTTTGACTAGCTTCATGATACCTCAAACAGGTTTATGCCCTTCAGCTTCGGTTGGATGCATTCCCGATTTGAAACATAGAATTGGCTTGTTGCTATTCAGCTTTGAATTGATGCTTGTACAATTTGGATAATTTGATATAATTTCCTGCTTATTGAATTTTGTCATAGATATACCTCCATAGCTCTCATTTCCTGAATCCTGGAAATCATTTCCAGAGTTTCGGTAATTTAGTGAATTAGTCACGCACTGTCATCACAATTCGTGACCCTCCTGGCTTGGGAAAAGAGAAGTGAAATCAGCAACTCTTGATAAAGGGATCTATCTATGGCATAACTGAAGAAGCGTCATGGAGAGCAAGGCGTGTTCGTTTCTTATCATTGTTGGTAGCCACTGCAGATATCGATCACCGTTGGAGTCTTTAGAAATGGTTCCTTTTCGAAAAAGTGTAGCTGCTGTCCACCATAAAATGTCGATAAAGTACTCCCTCGCTTTGTAATGTAATAATTGTAAAATGTGAAGAATTTTTGAATTTATCTTTTTAAAAAGCATAATGATGGCCCGATCACTCAGGGACTGCAAAATACAAATAAACTGGCATTGACAAACTCCACCCCCTTTTCCCTTAATAGAAAGCCCCCGGGTGAAGGTCCATTTTAATACGAAGGAAATGAGTTCCGGTTATATTAAACCGCCTTCACTCCCAACTTAACGACACAAACCAAGAGATCATGAACTTTCCAGCCATGTATCGAGAAAGTACAGTCAACTCCCGCCTTGCGGACACCTCGCTATTACAGACAGCAGCAAAATCCGCGACGAAAGTTACAGACGTTCGACTGAAATAGACTCTCGCTATTACGGACTCTCGCTACTACGGACTTACGGACACTTTATTCAGTTCCAACGTCACAATTTAAATGTTTTGTCTCTCGTTATAGCGGGCACCGAGCATCATCTTGGAATATTTGCACACATACTGATCAAGTCTAATTTTTCTGCTTTTTGAGACTGTCTTTGTCTTTTTTGGTCGGTTTCCGCTTCTTCGTCCAGTCTGTCCGAATATTTTCTGCCACTTAAAAATAACTGGAAGTTCCAGTCCCCAACCAGATCCTCGATTAATCCGTTTTGCACAGATTTGTGCTGTTGCCTTGTGGTTATAGCCCTTTTTAATAAGACGACCACGATTCTCGATAAAGCTATGGCCAACAACGCGTCCAGTGTCTTCTACAATAGCAACAGCATGCGGATCTTTTGCATCGCAGCCACGAGTAGTACTCTTTGCTTTCAACTCTTCCAATTTGAGGACTGGCCATAACCGGTACAGTAAATGAAAAGAGCACAAAATGAGTTTGGTTTGGTGTCTCCTGTTCTGATAAGTTCTGACGCTCTTTACTTGCGACAAGGGTTCTGAAAAAGGTACTGGAGCTAATGAAAATGAACACGCGTGTGACTCCCTTCTCTAAACATGGTTAAAAATAAAAAGATTTTCTCGCACCCCGCTACTACGGACACCAAATCGCGGTCCCGAGGGTGTCCGCTATATAGTCCAGGCATTTTATCGTCAAATGTGGGTCAACCTGTCACTAATTGCAAAAGAATATTTCCTAACGGATTTTGGCCCAGGAACATGTCCTCTATAACATATCAAAAGTCCCCAAAAATCCGAGTGGGGGATGCTTACAAAAAAAAGGTTTTTTTAGAGCCCTATACTGTGCAGCATGGAAACGAAGTTGGGTGTACTGCGTGTTATGTTGCTCGAGTTAAAAGCCACGTTCAGCATGGACCGGTAAAGATCGAGAGAATTTATTGTGTTTTCTTCCCAGGTAAGTCCATTTATGTGCTGATTTAATCAAACAATTGTTTTTGTAAGATTCTTAAGCCAGAAAAAAAAAACCTGTAGAAAATGTCCACGATTGTTAGCTATCTGAGTGCAGTATCCAGCGAGGAATTATGTCTTCCACAAGCTAATTTAGATCTCAAAAAAGACAATTTTACACTTAAAGTACTGTCATGTTTTAAGATTATTTAATTCAAAAAAAACTTTATAAACTATCTAGTTTTGGTTAAGTGCATTGACCACTAACAACATTCAACAACAACATTTCACCTCGGTGCAAATCCTGGTTTTCATTCATTGCTTCGCGCTTTCTTTTCTGCCATAAACAGGAGGGAGGGGGTGTCTCCAGGCAAATCAGTGGTTTAGTCATAACTACCAGTGTGACGTCACGTCATACATCGGTGATTTTCGATATGGCAGCCAAATCGGTTTTGGTTCGTTAACTGAAAGAAATGTGGAAATTTCTAACTTTTTGATATTTCGATTACTTTGTTCAATGTTACCCAGGATTCAAAATATATGAGAGACTTCTTTGCAGCACTTTGCGGTAGGATAAGTCATTCGAAAGCCTCATATTTTGAGTAGAAACATACTAACAAGTGGCTGAGACGTCGACAAAGTTTAATGGATTGACAACGTTTTTCCGGAGCCCACGCAGAAACGCGGAGATGTCCTGATCCCAGAATTGGAGGTTTGATACATGGTATATTAAGTTTGCTCTGTGCTGAGAATTAAACCTTCAGTAGTTATGGTTCGTCTCAACAATCCCTTCAAAGTTAATGGAATGGCATTTGGAGAGTGACTACAGAATACCCGGCCACGATTGCGTGACATTGAACGCTCGCTCCCGTTGTCCCGCAGTGGGGTTGCATAGCGATATTCACTGTTTACAAACAAGTCTTTTTATATTTAAATTTTGCCAACCACAGAACAGAAGAATCCTTTGTTTCGAGAGCCAATAAACCTCTGGTTGACACATTAATGACAATAGGAGATGTAACGATGAGTATAGCCATTGCATGGGTTGATGAACATAAGACGAGTAAAACTATTGCTTTGAAAGTAAGACGAGTAAAACTATTGCTCCCGCAATCTCGCAGTGGATAAAATGAATATTAAAACTCCGGGTTTTGGCTCATGGATTATAGAACGAAGTCTTTTTATGTGTAACGCGCTTGTTTCGGCTGATGGATTTTAGAACGAGGTAAATTCATGTGTAGCACGCTTGTTTCGTGTATACATTAAGTTTTTCTCTTTTGTTTCCATATGCAAATATTTATTGACTGCGGGACTACGGGGGCAGGCATTTAATATCACGCAATCATGGCCGGATATTCTGAAGGTTAGCCCTTCTGGAGCACACAGGCAGTCATCTACCCCGCAAAATTTAAAAACACAAGCATTCAACCAGCTAACAGCTGGTTGACATAGACACTCTTGATCTTTCACCCATCGAACAAAGTTTAAGACGCGAGAAATCAAACCGACATGTACGCCCTCGCACTCAAAAGGATTGTTGAGCACAATGGCTCATCACATCGAGAAAAACTAACAATGACTTGAAAGTTACATCAAAAAGGAAGAAAACCTCCTATTATGAGGTACTTCTTTTGAAAACTTGACGAGAAAACGGCGGGCGTTTTGGGAGGCCTTAACTTGACCGGAAGTCAGGATGGCGGCAACCCCACTTGACCCGATTTGTTTTCAATAAAATTTGGAACAAAAACGCACACAAAACAACAAACAGTTGTACTCACAGACAATATCCACTACAAAGCTTGCACATTTATGCCAAATTAATGAATAAAAGTGCAATAATAGTTTGTATTATCCTATTTTTTTTAATTCAATGGAGTCCCGACGCCAAATCTGGGCAAGCCGAGCGAAGCTTCGACTTATTGCTATGTGACGTCACACTGGCAGTGATGAGTCGGTCTCTGACAGATACTCGAAAACAATAGAGTCACCCCCTCCCTCCTGGTCACAAAACTTAAGTCATTAATTTTTTTTTTTAGAACTCACAGAATTTTATATAACTTGCAAAAACAAACGCGACTTTCGCTAAAGCCAAAATAAATGTTTTCACTCACTTGTGAAAAAATAAATAAAGCACGCGCCCTGCAAATTTTGCACTTTGGTTTAAGTTGAAAATTACAATGCGGAGGGAATTCCCGTCCAATATACTAAAAGAGTTTCGTTTATTTTTAAACTTCTAATTTGGATTTTTAAAAGAAAATTATACGCGATGCATGGAATTTATCCTAAGAAATAAAAAAGGTCTACTGACTTAACCAGACTCAAATTACCCGAGTAGATGCTTAAAAATTGGTCGCTGAATAAAAGCGCTTTGAACAAAGTTGACTGATTCATGAAAAGAGGCAATTTAAGTCTCAGTATGCCATAATAGTTCTCCTTGATGGTCGACAGGTTTCAGTTTGCTTCTAATATAAAGGCAAATAAATGATGATGATGATGATGATGAATTTCAGACGGAGATTTCCAACAATTAATGGATGAAACAATGAATATTGTTATCTGTAATAAGAGTCTCGACGGTGAGGGCGACGTCGTAACTTTGAAAGAAAAGAGAAGCGAAGAGATAAACCGGGCCAGTGCAGAGTGGTTTGATTCGAAAGCATCAGAACTGCCGGCGAGAGTACTGTCGTCCCAGTAGCACAAAGAGAGCTAAGAAGTTCGTTTTAGATCGAAGAAACAACTAGCAGTCATCGCTGTTTTAGTCGCAAAGCAGAACAATGTTTCTTCTTTTTGGAATACTTAGGAGATAAGATCATTATAACAGATATTATTATACATCAGACTCACTATGAAAAATCTGATTGGTCGAGAGCATTCAATCAATTCACAATAGCTTGTGAACTTGATATGATACATGCAATATCTGCTGCAGATATTGCATTTAACATGTCATGTCTGCCTGGTTACTAAGCCCCTGGAGTGTTCTCCTCAGAAACAAAATGGCTGAACGCTACGCTTCTGTTTCTGAGGATGAATTATATGAAAAATGTATAATTAAACAATTATTGAATTCGGTTTTCGCATGATATCATAAATTATCAAAACCTCGTGTCTGTGATATCTGCCGAAGCCTTCGGCTTCGGCAGATAACACAGACCTTGTTTTTATTAACGGCAAGCCGTACGTAGTGACTTTCAGAACCACGGCTACGGCAATCTTGTAAGAGTTTCGCTTCCGCGAGCACCAATATGACTAAGATATCAGTGAAGAACAAATGAACATAATCCAAACAGCAGCTAAGTTGATTAAAAACGATCTCAAATCAATCCCAACATCAGAACAAAGATATGTCTAATTTAAGGTAAGACAGATATTAAGAGATATGAAGGACACAGTGACTATACTCGAGCAATGGCTGCCCACAACCTTTTCTCTATCGAGACAAACAACCATCCTGAATGATGTAAATGCCGATAGTGATGTCAATGCTGACACAGCGACTAGTGTCGGAGAGAAGATTCTTTCATCGATGAATGAAATGTTAGCCACAGATTACTCATTCAAAAGAAGTGCCCAGGAAGTCACTATGGCATCAAAGTCCTCCGTAAAGATTGCCGATGACCAAGTACAAGTACAAGACTCTGACTTTACGGCGCGTTAATTCGTTTGGGATCTTCCGGAATACGAATATATTCCGGAAAATAGCCGGAATGGAAATCCAAGTATTCCGGAATGAGAATAGCTCCCCAACAAACGCTTATTCGCATTATTCGCATTATTCTTATTCCGGATTGATCCCAAACGAACGCGCCCTTAATTTCAGCGCCTCATTATCACCTGTGATTATTTCAGTACGAGTTCTGCGCATATCCCACAGCTCTTTTCGATTCCCCATTCATGTTAAGGCAGCCACAAAAGCAAGCACTAGCAGATGCACTTTGGAAAAACTTACATCGGAGGCCAAGACGCAGCCTAAATGGAATGTACTGTATGTGCTAAACGGAGGTGCGCTTCTCTATCGAGTCCCACGGCCAAAAGGTTCTCCGACTTACAAAGTTCTTTTTGTATTGCACTTACATGCAAAGGAAATACGGAAGAGCAATAGTGGTGTTTCACAGGCACAACGAAATATCAGCCAAAGCTATAACCCAACAGAGGCACGCATCAGAGAAGGCTGCTTCCATTGTCACCTTTATAGAAAGCATGTCTGTAACGTAACCCCAAGAACAAACAGCACTTTCTGTCAATGCGAAGTAAGGCCCTCCAGAATGTAGGGTGCATAACACAACAGGGAAATGGTGTCGCCGACCTTCTTATAGTCAACCGCTGTAGAGTCTGCCTGAACGAGTACCATGGTTCTAGTGGGGATGAAACAGACTGATTTGCTAGTACTTCTGTGTTATCATGCTTCCGAAGATGGCTATGACCTCTATTTTTCACCAGTACTAAAGGCAAACACGAGAAGTGCGCACGTGTGGCCATAGGTAACCCAGGCTCACTGTGCTTGACATGTGACATAACACGGGTAAATTATAGAGAAAGTATGGGGCGAAGTTTAGCTCTGAAAATTCGCTAGAAAATGGAAATAAAAATCGATGAAACTTACCGTGTGGCGAGTTCTTCTTGTTCTTAATACGTACACGTAGTTTTTGGGAAAAGTAGTCTTCATCACCTTTCCTTCATAGCAAAGTGGCAAGGTAGGAGGCGGACAGCAAACTCGGGCTCCAATCGATCCAAAACAAGCACGATTTTTTCCCCGAAAATCGAATCTAGTCGCTAAATTAACACACCAGGCTCGTGGAACATGAATTTCTCTAAACCATGAATCCACTGAAGCATCTACAGCTAGCAACACGAAGCCAGCAGGCTCCGTAGAACTTGTAAGTTAACCTACGAAAATGGCCTCCCGCGACCGTTAAGATCATGCCTTGCACAGTTCAAAATGGCGCTGAGCTCGGGGCACCTGGTAACGAGTACAATAAGTCCCCGTGCAGGGAAGGGAGCCCCAGATTGCTCAAAGACAAAACTAACCGTCCATTACACCCTCGGGAATCCAAGAGCCAATCACGCATGCACACCGAAATGGGTAAAAAATGCGGGAAAATATTCCCTTTGGTGTAGTCGGACGGTGGGTTTTGTCTTTGAGCAATCTGGGGCTCCCTTCCCTGCACGGGGACTTATTGTACTCGTCACCAGGTGCTCCGAGCTCAGCGCCATTTTGAACTGTGCAAGGCATGATCTTAACGGTCGCAGGAGGCCATTTTCGTAGGTTAAGCTGGAGATGCTTCAGTGGATTCATGGTTTAGAGAAATTCATGTTCCACGAGCCTGGTGTGTTAATTTAGCGACTGGATTCGATTTTCGGGGAAAAAATCGTGCTTGTTTTGGATCGATTGGAGCCCGAGTTTGCTGTCAGCCTATGAAGGAAAGGTGATGAAGACTACTTTTCCCAAAAACTACGTGTACGTATTAAGAACAAGAAGAACTCGCCACACGGTAAGTTTCATCGATTTTTATTTCCATTTTCTAGCGAATTTTCAGAGCTAAACTTCGCCCCATACGTTCTCTATAATTTACCCTTGTTATGTCACGTGTCACGCACAGTGAGCCTGGGTTACCTATGGTGTGGCATATGAAGAAAGTCAAAGAAGAGCTGGGCAAGGAAGTTGCAGAAATCTCGTTTTTCTTCACGCCATCCCCAGATGCGACACAACATCACTCCTCTATGGATTTGCAAGGCAACCGTCCTGAAGACATTTGGGAATTTACTTAAGTTCAAAGAACAAGATAACGTCTTCAGCTGTCATTCAGGTGTTTGCGACGCCCTCACTGCAGGTGAAAAAGCACTTGTATCACTTTTTGGTGGTAAACTAGGGCTAGGTCTTAACAGTCTCGGATATCGGCGTTACTTTGAAAAACTTGCAAGCAACACGTCTCATATTGAGCTACATAATCTGCCCCCAACAGCAGTTACAGGTAAAGCAGTGGCAAGGAGAAGGTGCTGGCATGTCAATGGAAGATTGGGTGGGAAAATCACTAACGATAAAGTATTTCATGTCGCAACGTACTCGCTGCCTGCCCCAGAATCGCTTCTTCAGTTAATCAGATGCAACTGTTCTTCTGACGGTAGCAGTATGAGGTGCATTTGTCGAAAGAATGGTATGCAATGTTCCCCCGCCTTTGGTCAATAACAAAGGGTCTTCATGTACAAATTTGTCGAACACTGTAGATTACGAAAGTGAAGATTCGGAAAGCTAGAGTATTTAAAAATACATTGTACATAGCTCGTGCATGTAGAATTTGATAACAGGATAGCTTTCTTTGATGATAATGGACTTTTTTGGTCGTGAGTCTCAAACATTTTTCTCTCGTAATGTTCCGCCAAAATCAGATCTCACTGCTGGCTAAGTAGACTCTAAAAACACCCTAATATTTTACTAATTGAAATATTTTTTTAGGAAATTCTTTCAGGATTTAAGAGGCTGTCTCACCAAGAACCACCCACTCAATTTCGCTTGAAAAATAATTTTGTCTGAAACTCTGGCAACTGAAAGACTTTACCAAGGTAAGAATAAAACAAGATTTCTTTTGATTCGAAATGATTTTCTAGTCGCGTCAGGAGCCATTTAATATTTCGCCTCGTCAGGGCCTGCCGCGCCGTCACCAAAAGCATAAAATTGGCATTTTTCGTGACGCCGTAAAACATTTCATTCGCAACATCTAGTATTGAGTCAATTTCGTCTCAATTTAAGTGGCATATTACTGAACACTATTATTCGCCATCGAACGATGGCTGGAAATGGCCTTCATTTAGAAGCTAATTTTTAAAATTTGGGACCTAGCTGAAACCTCTAGTCTACACAGCTGCAAAGTGTAGTCCTTTATCGGCAAAAATATGCAAAAACCCCTGTACGATTTCAGTATTTCAAAAGTTATGGCCGTTTGTATCAGCACATGTACGAGCATTTCCGACATTCAAGCCTATATCAAAATCGACCTATCCGAGCAGATTTTATTATAACTACAGCTTACCTGCTTCGAAACTTGGTTTTATTTCCAACTTCAGTCACTTTCCAAGTCTTCACGTTGCTGAATCAGTCACTAGCAGTTCCAGTAAATTGGTAGGTTTTGCCTTCGAAACTTGAGCACGGCTACATCGAGTTTCTTGGAAGCGAACAAAGCTCGACTCCATGGTCACATTTTGGGCTAAAATACCCTATCGAAACATCGCTTCAGAGCTGGATTTCTTCAAGAATCAGATAACAAACTAACCAAGTCTGGTATCAAGGAGAAAATCATGCTTTCAAGGCTTAAATTTAGAGGAAACCCCCGTTTAGATCGCTGGAAGATGAGGAAGATCAGATGAGCACGGTACAATCAGCGGTCTCCTCTCTGGTATGTACTTTAAGTAAGGTTATTTAAAGTGCCACTGCGACGAAATTTCACATTTCTTTTCTCACTTTTTTTTATACAGAATAACTTATCATCATGTACGATG
>JAHPZR010041052.1:0-12649 GCA_019787425.1 Platygyra sinensis | reverse complement strand
GGTGTCACAACGATATTGCTTGAGGTGTTTCTTGGCTGATGGCTGCCCATCACCCGTTTGAACATCCTACAATTAATTATTATTAGCTTGTCTTAGTGTAAAGCTAAACTATACGATCGATAAATAAGTTCTTATCATAAACAAAATGAAAGCAAGTTGAAATGCTTGAAACTGAAAAATCTAGGAAAACCAGCAACTGTTTTGATTTCAAGGCTCCCTTCATCCACCATTTTGAATTAACCAGTCTTTGCTGGTCAGGTTCAAAGGAGATTTGATTCATTTATCAAAGATCATAAAGAGGGTTGAATGTTTGATCAGTCAACAAAAATAGAAAGAGTTATGCCTAGATTCTAATTGAAAACAAACGCTTTGTATAGGAAATCGGTCTGTTCGAGAAACAATTAGGGATTAATTGTACGCGTGAACAGATCGGGCTTTTTAGTAAATTGGAAAATTAGAAAAAGTCCGATCTGTTCACAAGTACAATTAATCCCTAATTGTTTCGAGAAAGAAGACCGATTTCCTTTTAATAATACGGCAACCGTAAATACAAGCTTCTGGCTGACGTCGTTTTGCTATAGAAGGTTGCTAGAATGAAGCAACGGTGTGATAAAATATGTTAGTTTTGTCACTTTAATTTTCTCAAAAATTTTCCCCAAAGTTCTCCATACGATAATATTTTTCTTTCGAAAACAACCCACATAGACGAGCAATTTCCAAGTTTGTAACATTAAGTTCAATTTCATTGGCTTTGAAGCTGTCAAAACTCTGAACGCATGAGCGACTTTTTGATGAATAATCAACATGAACAGGAAAGGAAATGCACGTCGAAACTAGTCGAGACGGTATCAAAAAGCGTTTTATTTTGTTTACAACTTGCGTGAAAACGTTTTAAGAAACGTTTGCAGCCTTGATTTAAACTATGACACAGAGCTAAAGATACAAGGACGAGTTCATTCGGGAAAACTGAGGATAACCGTGCAAACAAAAGTGAAGATGAAGTGGGAAGACTAGTTCAAAGTGTTCGTCAACAAGGTTTGTAAGTTTTTAAGATTTTCAAACCATGGACTTTAATTGCCTTGCTTGGTCGTTCAGAAACGCCAGCTGGACGTTTTTCTCACTAGTCGCCACCATTCCTGGAATGACCATCCTTCCTTGAAGCTTTATAGGAGATATTCTCATCTTTGCGGGGTTTGACTCGGCAAACATGACATACGGGCGGCCATTTTCATTTTTTGCAGACTTGAAGTGTTCATTGCGAGAGTTGAAGTTTTCTTGCCTTCTTCTTACACCAAAATGCGCCCCGTAGTCCTCGGGACTCTGGCTCGCAGATGCTGTCTTTTTTCTGTAACTACTTTAATTCGCTGTAGAAATCTCCGAGAACCTTTTCAAGATCTTCGAGCGAGAGATTTTCAATGGCTTTCGGATTTTTCTCTCCAGATATCTGCGCATGACAGGACGGAAAACTCGTGCACTGTAAGTACCTCTCGTTGTCCCATACAAAGCCTTAGGAAAGTTTTCTAAGGCTTTGTATGCGATAACGGGAGGTACTTACAGTGCACGCGTTTTCAGTCCTGTCATGGCTAAGTTTCCGTCGATTTTGTTTTTGTTTTTGTTTACTACTGCTTCTTCATACCAAGCTTTTTTGTTTGTCGTCAACGGCAAATCTGAATTTATCCGATCAGATGCGACCGATACAATTAAAATTTAATTGTTTAGTTATCGATACAATTTGGGATAAATTGTTCAGCTTCCAACCAATCAGAAGCGAGTATTTACGATAGCAGTATTATTATAGAACAAAACGCGAATACATCTCCGTTGCAATAAGTTCCAGGAAACCTCTAAAACGTTTAAGTAAACGAAAATTGACACGAGAATTGAGCTTTTGATCAGATTGCTTTTGATAACTTAAATGGTTCTCCGAAAGCGAAGGAGAATTTAGTTCCTCGACAATGAAACGAGAAGTGAGCTTTTGTTCAGACCACTTGAGCGACTTATTTTTCTCCAAAAGACTAGTACGAAATCAAATCACTTACGGTTTCCAAAGGATTCCAAGACGGCAGTTGATTCACTTCACCATTCCACTGAAAATAAGTACAAAGAAGTACTTAAGTTTATTGAACAAAGGACACAATATACCAACAGAGATAATTAATTGATCATAAAGGGAAAACTTACATCGTCAAATAAATCATCTGCCGTTTCCAGAGGTAACGGTGAATTGTGATTACTCTGAAAAAAGGAACGATTAAGGTTAGCAAAGTTGTGTATTCTAAACATAAAGTGCTAAAAGTGGGTAATTAGTGTATCGCGTCACTGTTTAGAAAACAAAGGCAAGTTGAATAAAATTCACTGCTACTAACAGAGAGTAAATTACTTACATTTTCTCGCGCCACGCGTTCTGAGTCTTCGATTTCTCGCAGGTCAGTATTCGTAAACTGTAAAGCAAAGAATATTTCAGGATTAATTTAGGTTCAGTAAAACTCCCTGTGGATAATGACCTTGACTTCGTCTTAACTCGTTGAACAAAGAGGTGCTTCGTTCCCATGCAAATTCGACTGAAGTAAGTTCGCATAATTAAATTGCTTAACGGTGCATGTTAAGACAACGGTTAAGAGTCTATTATCAAACTACAAAATATGTTAAGCAAACCCAAAATAAACTTACCGAATCGAGAAAGTCAAATTCATTTATCACGTAGGACGAAACTGGGCATGCGCAAAAGTCCAACAACAAGAGCCTTCGTCTCTTTTGGTCAATGCTCTGAGAAGATCGTGTTCGAGAGGGCGATACCTTCTTCTTCCACTCAGAATGTCTTGACTCAATATTTTAGGAGAATTTCTACTGAACTATTACGCCGGGAAGAAAATGGTTTCGAAAGTGATTATGTTTCCTTTCGACTTCCTTTTAAGAGCTCCTTATTTGCGTTATGCCTTTTCGCGTTATGCCTGTTTGCGTTATGCCTTTTCGCGTTATTTGCGTTATGCCTATTTGCGTTATGCCTCTTCTTGTTATGCCTGTTTGCGTTATGCCTTTTCGCGTTATGCCTTTTTGCGTTATGCCTATTTGCGTTATGCCTTTTCGCGTTATCCCTATTTGGGTTATGCCTTTTCGCGTTATGCCTATTTGCGTTGTGCCTTTTTGCGTTATGCCTATTTGTGTTATGCCTTTTCGCGTTATGCCTATTTGCGTTGTGCCTCTTTGCGTTATGCCTATTTGCGTTATGCCTTTTCGCGTTATCCCTATTTGCGTTATGCCTTTTCGCGTTATGCCTATTTGCGTTATGCCTTTTACCACTCACTATGCCTTTCTGCATTTTGACTAGCTTCATGATACCTCAAACAGGTTTATGCCCTTCAGCTTCGGTTGGATGCATTCCCGATTTGAAACATAGAATTGGCTTGTTGCTATTCAGCTTTGAATTGATGCTTGTACAATTTGGATAATTTGATATAATTTCCTGCTTATTGAATTTTGTCATAGATATACCTCCATAGCTCTCATTTCCTGAATCCTGGAAATCATTTCCAGAGTTTCGGTAATTTAGTGAATTAGTCACGCACTGTCATCACAATTCGTGACCCTCCTGGCTTGGGAAAAGAGAAGTGAAATCAGCAACTCTTGATAAAGGGATCTATCTATGGCATAACTGAAGAAGCGTCATGGAGAGCAAGGCGTGTTCGTTTCTTATCATTGTTGGTAGCCACTGCAGATATCGATCACCGTTGGAGTCTTTAGAAATGGTTCCTTTTCGAAAAAGTGTAGCTGCTGTCCACCATAAAATGTCGATAAAGTACTCCCTCGCTTTGTAATGTAATAATTGTAAAATGTGAAGAATTTTTGAATTTATCTTTTTAAAAAGCATAATGATGGCCCGATCACTCAGGGACTGCAAAATACAAATAAACTGGCATTGACAAACTCCACCCCCTTTTCCCTTAATAGAAAGCCCCCGGGTGAAGGTCCATTTTAATACGAAGGAAATGAGTTCCGGTTATATTAAACCGCCTTCACTCCCAACTTAACGACACAAACCAAGAGATCATGAACTTTCCAGCCATGTATCGAGAAAGTACAGTCAACTCCCGCCTTGCGGACACCTCGCTATTACAGACAGCAGCAAAATCCGCGACGAAAGTTACAGACGTTCGACTGAAATAGACTCTCGCTATTACGGACTCTCGCTACTACGGACTTACGGACACTTTATTCAGTTCCAACGTCACAATTTAAATGTTTTGTCTCTCGTTATAGCGGGCACCGAGCATCATCTTGGAATATTTGCACACATACTGATCAAGTCTAATTTTTCTGCTTTTTGAGACTGTCTTTGTCTTTTTTGGTCGGTTTCCGCTTCTTCGTCCAGTCTGTCCGAATATTTTCTGCCACTTAAAAATAACTGGAAGTTCCAGTCCCCAACCAGATCCTCGATTAATCCGTTTTGCACAGATTTGTGCTGTTGCCTTGTGGTTATAGCCCTTTTTAATAAAGACGACACGATTCTCGATAAAGCTATGGCCAACAACGCGTCCAGTGTCTTCTACAATAGCAACAGCATGCGGATCTTTTGCATCGCAGCCACGAGTAGTACTCTTTGCTTTCAACTCTTCCAATTTGAGGACTGGCCATAACCGGTACAGTAAATGAAAAGAGCACAAAATGAGTTTGGTTTGGTGTCTCCTGTTCTGATAAGTTCTGACGCTCTTTACTTGCGACAAGGGTTCTGAAAAAGGTACTGGAGCTAATGAAAATGAACACGCGTGTGACTCCCTTCTCTAAACATGGTTAAAAATAAAAAGATTTTCTCGCACCCCGCTACTACGGACACCAAATCGCGGTCCCGAGGGTGTCCGCTATATAGTCCAGGCATTTTATCGTCAAATGTGGGTCAACCTGTCACTAATTGCAAAAGAATATTTCCTAACGGATTTTGGCCCAGGAACATGTCCTCTATAACATATCAAAAGTCCCCAAAAATCCGAGTGGGGGATGCTTACAAAAAAAAGGTTTTTTTAGAGCCCTATACTGTGCAGCATGGAAACGAAGTTGGGTGTACTGCGTGTTATGTTGCTCGAGTTAAAAGCCACGTTCAGCATGGACCGGTAAAGATCGAGAGAATTTATTGTGTTTTCTTCCCAGGTAAGTCCATTTATGTGCTGATTTAATCAAACAATTGTTTTTGTAAGATTCTTAAGCCAGAAAAAAAAAACCTGTAGAAAATGTCCACGATTGTTAGCTATCTGAGTGCAGTATCCAGCGAGGAATTATGTCTTCCACAAGCTAATTTAGATCTCAAAAAAGACAATTTTACACTTAAAGTACTGTCATGTTTTAAGATTATTTAATTCAAAAAAACTTTATAAACTATCTAGTTTTGGTTAAGTGCATTGACCACTAACAACATTCAACAACAACATTTCACCTCGGTGCAAATCCTGGTTTTCATTCATTGCTTCGCGCTTTCTTTTCTGCCATAAACAGGAGGGAGGGGGTGTCTCCAGGCAAATCAGTGGTTTAGTCATAACTACCAGTGTGACGTCACGTCATACATCGGTGATTTTCGATATGGCAGCCAAATCGGTTTTGGTTCGTTAACTGAAAGAAATGTGGAAATTTCTAACTTTTTGATATTTCGATTACTTTGTTCAATGTTACCCAGGATTCAAAATATATGAGAGACTTCTTTGCAGCACTTTGCGGTAGGATAAGTCATTCGAAAGCCTCATATTTTGAGTAGAAACATACTAACAAGTGGCTGAGACGTCGACAAAGTTTAATGGATTGACAACGTTTTTCCGGAGCCCACGCAGAAACGCGGAGATGTCCTGATCCCAGAATTGGAGGTTTGATACATGGTATATTAAGTTTGCTCTGTGCTGAGAATTAAACCTTCAGTAGTTATGGTTCGTCTCAACAATCCCTTCAAAGTTAATGGAATGGCATTTGGAGAGTGACTACAGAATACCCGGCCACGATTGCGTGACATTGAACGCTCGCTCCCGTTGTCCCGCAGTGGGGTTGCATAGCGATATTCACTGTTTACAAACAAGTCTTTTTATATTTAAATTTTGCCAACCACAGAACAGAAGAATCCTTTGTTTCGAGAGCCAATAAACCTCTGGTTGACACATTAATGACAATAGGAGATGTAACGATGAGTATAGCCATTGCATGGGTTGATGAACATAAGACGAGTAAAACTATTGCTTTGAAAGTAAGACGAGTAAAACTATTGCTCCCGCAATCTCGCAGTGGATAAAATGAATATTAAAACTCCGGGTTTTGGCTCATGGATTATAGAACGAAGTCTTTTTATGTGTAACGCGCTTGTTTCGGCTGATGGATTTTAGAACGAGGTAAATTCATGTGTAGCACGCTTGTTTCGTGTATACATTAAGTTTTTCTCTTTTGTTTCCATATGCAAATATTTATTGACTGCGGGACTACGGGGGCAGGCATTTAATATCACGCAATCATGGCCGGATATTCTGAAGGTTAGCCCTTCTGGAGCACACAGGCAGTCATCTACCCCGCAAAATTTAAAAACACAAGCATTCAACCAGCTAACAGCTGGTTGACATAGACACTCTTGATCTTTCACCCATCGAACAAAGTTTAAGACGCGAGAAATCAAACCGACATGTACGCCCTCGCACTCAAAAGGATTGTTGAGCACAATGGCTCATCACATCGAGAAAAACTAACAATGACTTGAAAGTTACATCAAAAAGGAAGAAAACCTCCTATTATGAGGTACTTCTTTTGAAAACTTGACGAGAAAACGGCGGGCGTTTTGGGAGGCCTTAACTTGACCGGAAGTCAGGATGGCGGCAACCCCACTTGACCCGATTTGTTTTCAATAAAATTTGGAACAAAAACGCACACAAAACAACAAACAGTTGTACTCACAGACAATATCCACTACAAAGCTTGCACATTTATGCCAAATTAATGAATAAAAGTGCAATAATAGTTTGTATTATCCTATTTTTTTTAATTCAATGGAGTCCCGACGCCAAATCTGGGCAAGCCGAGCGAAGCTTCGACTTATTGCTATGTGACGTCACACTGGCAGTGATGAGTCGGTCTCTGACAGATACTCGAAAACAATAGAGTCACCCCCTCCCTCCTGGTCACAAAACTTAAGTCATTAATTTTTTTTTTTAGAACTCACAGAATTTTATATAACTTGCAAAAACAAACGCGACTTTCGCTAAAGCCAAAATAAATGTTTTCACTCACTTGTGAAAAAATAAATAAAGCACGCGCCCTGCAAATTTTGCACTTTGGTTTAAGTTGAAAATTACAATGCGGAGGGAATTCCCGTCCAATATACTAAAAGAGTTTCGTTTATTTTTAAACTTCTAATTTGGATTTTTAAAAGAAAATTATACGCGATGCATGGAATTTATCCTAAGAAATAAAAAAGGTCTACTGACTTAACCAGACTCAAATTACCCGAGTAGATGCTTAAAAATTGGTCGCTGAATAAAAGCGCTTTGAACAAAGTTGACTGATTCATGAAAAGAGGCAATTTAAGTCTCAGTATGCCATAATAGTTCTCCTTGATGGTCGACAGGTTTCAGTTTGCTTCTAATATAAAGGCAAATAAATGATGATGATGATGATGATGAATTTCAGACGGAGATTTCCAACAATTAATGGATGAAACAATGAATATTGTTATCTGTAATAAGAGTCTCGACGGTGAGGGCGACGTCGTAACTTTGAAAGAAAAGAGAAGCGAAGAGATAAACCGGGCCAGTGCAGAGTGGTTTGATTCGAAAGCATCAGAACTGCCGGCGAGAGTACTGTCGTCCCAGTAGCACAAAGAGAGCTAAGAAGTTCGTTTTAGATCGAAGAAACAACTAGCAGTCATCGCTGTTTTAGTCGCAAAGCAGAACAATGTTTCTTCTTTTTGGAATACTTAGGAGATAAGATCATTATAACAGATATTATTATACATCAGACTCACTATGAAAAATCTGATTGGTCGAGAGCATTCAATCAATTCACAATAGCTTGTGAACTTGATATGATACATGCAATATCTGCTGCAGATATTGCATTTAACATGTCATGTCTGCCTGGTTACTAAGCCCCTGGAGTGTTCTCCTCAGAAACAAAATGGCTGAACGCTACGCTTCTGTTTCTGAGGATGAATTATATGAAAAATGTATAATTAAACAATTATTGAATTCGGTTTTCGCATGATATCATAAATTATCAAAACCTCGTGTCTGTGATATCTGCCGAAGCCTTCGGCTTCGGCAGATAACACAGACCTTGTTTTTATTAACGGCAAGCCGTACGTAGTGACTTTCAGAACCACGGCTACGGCAATCTTGTAAGAGTTTCGCTTCCGCGAGCACCAATATGACTAAGATATCAGTGAAGAACAAATGAACATAATCCAAACAGCAGCTAAGTTGATTAAAAACGATCTCAAATCAATCCCAACATCAGAACAAAGATATGTCTAATTTAAGGTAAGACAGATATTAAGAGATATGAAGGACACAGTGACTATACTCGAGCAATGGCTGCCCACAACCTTTTCTCTATCGAGACAAACAACCATCCTGAATGATGTAAATGCCGATAGTGATGTCAATGCTGACACAGCGACTAGTGTCGGAGAGAAGATTCTTTCATCGATGAATGAAATGTTAGCCACAGATTACTCATTCAAAAGAAGTGCCCAGGAAGTCACTATGGCATCAAAGTCCTCCGTAAAGATTGCCGATGACCAAGTACAAGTACAAGACTCTGACTTTACGGCGCGTTAATTCGTTTGGGATCTTCCGGAATACGAATATATTCCGGAAAATAGCCGGAATGGAAATCCAAGTATTCCGGAATGAGAATAGCTCCCCAACAAACGCTTATTCGCATTATTCGCATTATTCTTATTCCGGATTGATCCCAAACGAACGCGCCCTTAATTTCAGCGCCTCATTATCACCTGTGATTATTTCAGTACGAGTTCTGCGCATATCCCACAGCTCTTTTCGATTCCCCATTCATGTTAAGGCAGCCACAAAAGCAAGCACTAGCAGATGCACTTTGGAAAAACTTACATCGGAGGCCAAGACGCAGCCTAAATGGAATGTACTGTATGTGCTAAACGGAGGTGCGCTTCTCTATCGAGTCCCACGGCCAAAAGGTTCTCCGACTTACAAAGTTCTTTTTGTATTGCACTTACATGCAAAGGAAATACGGAAGAGCAATAGTGGTGTTTCACAGGCACAACGAAATATCAGCCAAAGCTATAACCCAACAGAGGCACGCATCAGAGAAGGCTGCTTCCATTGTCACCTTTATAGAAAGCATGTCTGTAACGTAACCCCAAGAACAAACAGCACTTTCTGTCAATGCGAAGTAAGGCCCTCCAGAATGTAGGGTGCATAACACAACAGGGAAATGGTGTCGCCGACCTTCTTATAGTCAACCGCTGTAGAGTCTGCCTGAACGAGTACCATGGTTCTAGTGGGGATGAAACAGACTGATTTGCTAGTACTTCTGTGTTATCATGCTTCCGAAGATGGCTATGACCTCTATTTTTCACCAGTACTAAAGGCAAACACGAGAAGTGCGCACGTGTGGCCATAGGTAACCCAGGCTCACTGTGCTTGACATGTGACATAACACGGGTAAATTATAGAGAAAGTATGGGGCGAAGTTTAGCTCTGAAAATTCGCTAGAAAATGGAAATAAAAATCGATGAAACTTACCGTGTGGCGAGTTCTTCTTGTTCTTAATACGTACACGTAGTTTTTGGGAAAAGTAGTCTTCATCACCTTTCCTTCATAGCAAAGTGGCAAGGTAGGAGGCGGACAGCAAACTCGGGCTCCAATCGATCCAAAACAAGCACGATTTTTTCCCCGAAAATCGAATCTAGTCGCTAAATTAACACACCAGGCTCGTGGAACATGAATTTCTCTAAACCATGAATCCACTGAAGCATCTACAGCTAGCAACACGAAGCCAGCAGGCTCCGTAGAACTTGTAAGTTAACCTACGAAAATGGCCTCCCGCGACCGTTAAGATCATGCCTTGCACAGTTCAAAATGGCGCTGAGCTCGGGGCACCTGGTAACGAGTACAATAAGTCCCCGTGCAGGGAAGGGAGCCCCAGATTGCTCAAAGACAAAACTAACCGTCCATTACACCCTCGGGAATCCAAGAGCCAATCACGCATGCACACCGAAATGGGTAAAAAATGCGGGAAAATATTCCCTTTGGTGTAGTCGGACGGTGGGTTTTGTCTTTGAGCAATCTGGGGCTCCCTTCCCTGCACGGGGACTTATTGTACTCGTCACCAGGTGCTCCGAGCTCAGCGCCATTTTGAACTGTGCAAGGCATGATCTTAACGGTCGCAGGAGGCCATTTTCGTAGGTTAAGCTGGAGATGCTTCAGTGGATTCATGGTTTAGAGAAATTCATGTTCCACGAGCCTGGTGTGTTAATTTAGCGACTGGATTCGATTTTCGGGGAAAAAATCGTGCTTGTTTTGGATCGATTGGAGCCCGAGTTTGCTGTCAGCCTATGAAGGAAAGGTGATGAAGACTACTTTTCCCAAAAACTACGTGTACGTATTAAGAACAAGAAGAACTCGCCACACGGTAAGTTTCATCGATTTTTATTTCCATTTTCTAGCGAATTTTCAGAGCTAAACTTCGCCCCATACGTTCTCTATAATTTACCCTTGTTATGTCACGTGTCACGCACAGTGAGCCTGGGTTACCTATGGTGTGGCATATGAAGAAAGTCAAAGAAGAGCTGGGCAAGGAAGTTGCAGAAATCTCGTTTTTCTTCACGCCATCCCCAGATGCGACACAACATCACTCCTCTATGGATTTGCAAGGCAACCGTCCTGAAGACATTTGGGAATTTACTTAAGTTCAAAGAACAAGATAACGTCTTCAGCTGTCATTCAGGTGTTTGCGACGCCCTCACTGCAGGTGAAAAAGCACTTGTATCACTTTTTGGTGGTAAACTAGGGCTAGGTCTTAACAGTCTCGGATATCGGCGTTACTTTGAAAAACTTGCAAGCAACACGTCTCATATTGAGCTACATAATCTGCCCCCAACAGCAGTTACAGGTAAAGCAGTGGCAAGGAGAAGGTGCTGGCATGTCAATGGAAGATTGGGTGGGAAAATCACTAACGATAAAGTATTTCATGTCGCAACGTACTCGCTGCCTGCCCCAGAATCGCTTCTTCAGTTAATCAGATGCAACTGTTCTTCTGACGGTAGCAGTATGAGGTGCATTTGTCGAAAGAATGGTATGCAATGTTCCCCCGCCTTTGGTCAATAACAAAGGGTCTTCATGTACAAATTTGTCGAACACTGTAGATTACGAAAGTGAAGATTCGGAAAGCTAGAGTATTTAAAAATACATTGTACATAGCTCGTGCATGTAGAATTTGATAACAGGATAGCTTTCTTTGATGATAATGGACTTTTTTGGTCGTGAGTCTCAAACATTTTTCTCTCGTAATGTTCCGCCAAAATCAGATCTCACTGCTGGCTAAGTAGACTCTAAAAACACCCTAATATTTTACTAATTGAAATATTTTTTTAGGAAATTCTTTCAGGATTTAAGAGGCTGTCTCACCAAGAACCACCCACTCAATTTCGCTTGAAAAATAATTTTGTCTGAAACTCTGGCAACTGAAAGACTTTACCAAGGTAAGAATAAAACAAGATTTCTTTTGATTCGAAATGATTTTCTAGTCGCGTCAGGAGCCATTTAATATTTCGCCTCGTCAGGGCCTGCCGCGCCGTCACCAAAAGCATAAAATTGGCATTTTTCGTGACGCCGTAAAACATTTCATTCGCAACATCTAGTATTGAGTCAATTTCGTCTCAATTTAAGTGGCATATTACTGAACACTATTATTCGCCATCGAACGATGGCTGGAAATGGCCTTCATTTAGAAGCTAATTTTTAAAATTTGGGACCTAGCTGAAACCTCTAGTCTACACAGCTGCAAAGTGTAGTCCTTTATCGGCAAAAATATGCAAAAACCCCTGTACGATTTCAGTATTTCAAAAGTTATGGCCGTTTGTATCAGCACATGTACGAGCATTTCCGACATTCAAGCCTATATCAAAATCGACCTATCCGAGCAGATTTTATTATAACTACAGCTTACCTGCTTCGAAACTTGGTTTTATTTCCAACTTCAGTCACTTTCCAAGTCTTCACGTTGCTGAATCAGTCACTAGCAGTTCCAGTAAATTGGTAGGTTTTGCCTTCGAAACTTGAGCACGGCTACATCGAGTTTCTTGGAAGCGAACAAAGCTCGACTCCATGGTCACATTTTGGGCTAAAATACCCTATCGAAACATCGCTTCAGAGCTGGATTTCTTCAAGAATCAGATAACAAACTAACCAAGTCTGGTATCAAGGAGAAAATCATGCTTTCAAGGCTTAAATTTAGAGGAAACCCCCCGTTTAGATCGCTGGAAGATGAGGAAGATCAGATGAGCACGGTACAATCAGCGGTCTCCTCTCTGGTATGTACTTTAAGTAAGGTTATTTAAAGTGCCACTGCGACGAAATTTCACATTTCTTTTTCTCACTTTTTTTTATACAGAATAACTTATCATCATGTACGATGTCCTTTCGTCCAAAAGGAA
>JAHPZR010041049.1:0-10156 GCA_019787425.1 Platygyra sinensis | reverse complement strand
TTATATAGCAAACAAGAATGATTTCTGCACCCTAAGGCATACCACTTGTATTGAACTCAAAGTGAAGAATGTTTTCAAAAATGTTCTACTCTGTTGTCACTAGTCACATGTGATTAGTTTCTGTTCATGAGCAAAAGGTATTTAGACTGTATTTCAGCTGAACCAGAGGAAGGCTGTCAGAGACGTTAAAAGCGATTTTGCAGCGATTTTGTTACTAAAAACGTAACAGAAATGATTTTAATGTTACCATTTGCCATGTAGTTCAAAGATCTTTTTAAATGTGTTTGCCTTCCTGTATGTAAAGGCGAATTCTAAGGAAATCTGTGAAGAAATATCGTTTCCCGCTTTTTTCAGAAAAATGCTGATGTCAGCATTTTTGTTGAGATTCAAGGCTAATTATCTCGAAAAAATGCGTGGCAACCCCTATTTTTCTTTTGTGGATTCCAATAGCCCTTGCAAATATCTACTTTTTCCGCGTGGTCCTAACTTTGCGCAAAAACCTTTGTATTTAGTAGGCACCGTCCTTAAATAGGGTAAGGGTTTTGGAGAGTGGGCTGCACACTCCCCAACAAATTTTTCTAGAGTACCCCAGGATCTAGAGAGAATGTGTTAAAATAACATACTTAAGATGCCCTTAACAGTCAGTGAATTATTATATAAATAAAACAAGATAAGAGTGGTTAAGTTATTTTTTAATATTATATATATCTTTATAAATACAATAATAAAATGTCAACCTTTTACAAGCAGCAAGAGCAGTATTTTTGTGTAATAATAACTCTTTGATTATATAGCAAACAAGAATGATTTCTGCACCCTAAGGCATACCACTTGTATTGAACTCAAAGTGAAGAATGTTTTCAAAAATGTTCTACTCTGTTGTCACTTTGAAGCTGAAATAACCCCTTGTCCCTTGGTTGTGTTGAACACAGAACATAAATGCAATTTTGTTTTTTGTAAACCATGTAGATTACAACAACAATTTGGCATGACCTTGAAAACCTCATTGAAAAAGTTGAGTTTTGATGCTCAAAATGCCAACCTAGAGTAATTCTTAGTATGGTGGCAAATTTATTTTTCAGTTATCTTCACCATAAATAATATGATTTCAAATTGCAGACAAAAATCCCCAGTTTGGATATGAAATATTGCAAATTATATTTTTAGATAATTTTGCTGTGGGAAAAGATGGTGGGTAATACATTGAAGTTAAACCGATTAGGAAGAAGAACCATTGCAAGGTAGGCCTATTTTAAGAAGGAAAAAATTATGCTGACTGGAACTGCCAAAAACAGTTTCACATCCCAAAAATAACACAACTTGAAAGAGCAATGACTAAGGAAAACTGAAAGTTCTTCACCCAATTATTTTTCTTTTATACATTACTTATGATACATTTGGTTAAAGTGCCACTGCGACGAAATTTCACATTTCTTTTTCCCACTTTTTTTTATACAGAATAACTTACCATCATGTACGATGACCTTTCGTCCAAAAAGAAAAAATTAAAAAGACTTTCTTCATTAAAATTTTGCTGCTCGAAAAGTGAAATGTTTCGTCCGCCATTGCTTGAAATTGGTTCCAGTTGAGCCCGCTATTTTCGCAGCGGCATCTCTACTTGTGACGTCATATTCCTAACACGAGATTGATTTACCTTTGATCGCCATTGATATCAGTCGAGTTTTCATCTTAGTATTAGCGAAATTTCTGTCGATTCAGAAGTTCATTTTGGGTAAAGTTTGTCTGAAAGCAGTAGTGAAGGTTGCTCTGAATCTTCAGAGGCTAGCTTCTGCTCGGAAAGTGAATATTTCCAATCATACGATGATAGTGCCGAGCCAGATTGCCACCGAAGAAGAAGCTACCCAGTACGCTGCACAAATAGCTGTAGAGGAAGAAGAAGAGTCTGAGGACATGCTTCTAAGTCGATTTGCTGATGAGACAGATCTACCAGACTGGTATTTTATTTGGTTTCTTCGTTTCGATTCTTTCTGCTTTTATCAATGCGTCTATTTTTGTAAAAGAGCTACTGAAAATTCCAAGCAGTTTGTTTCGAAGGAAGTTATGTTGGACTCGATCTGTCACCGTTTTTGAAAGTGTCTGTTTCGTAGATATTGGATGATTTAAATTTCTGTAATTTGGTCAATTACCAAAAATAAAAAAAAGATCGAAGTGGAAGTTTTAGTTCTTCAGGTATTGCAAGTTTATTTATACATATTTTTGGTGTCAATTAACTGTTAATGTTATTTTGAATTTAAGCTTACCCATACATGTACTTGTAAGGTTATTGTTATAGGTGCAAGTGTATAAATTGTTCGTTGGAGTTTGTTGTCCAGCATGAAGAATGTAGATGTTGCATGGAGGTTGACTGATGTCACCACAGACACCTGAGACAGTGGGAAACCCCCAAAATTTGGAATTTTAGAGGGGCAACAGCAGAGTCTGAAATCACCCCTTCCTAGCTGCCAGTACTGCTAAAAAGTTCACATTGATGATCAGAATTTTCAACTGGCCATCATGGGGGGATAACTATATTCAGGACTATGCCACTGTCATATATTTATCTCATTCCCAAATTAAATGCTAATTTTGGCCAAAGCAATTACACTGACAGAAAATTCAGACCCCTTTTGCCAATAGCAGACTTTTCATCTTGACTTCCATTACCATAAAGAGGAAAACTTTTGGCGACTGTACATCACTAGCTTGTGATGGAAAGGTTTCATTAAGTTGAAAGCTGTAGCCAAAGTCAAAAAAGTTAATTTTAGACCCTAAACAGCCAAAAATATGTGGTGCAGAATATGTAGGGTGTGCTTGCTTACAGCTGCATGTAGTAATATTCTTCCTTAAAGATCAGCAGTGAAATTGGCATTTATAGACTAGTAATGACAATCCTATCAGAACTTCCAACTGGCTAAAGCGCCAGAAATTAAATATATTCCTTGGGGAGTGTACTGCATGCTACTCAGGGTCTCCTCAGTACACCACAGCAACTCAATAACGTTAACACTGACTGTGTGACTGATTGTATTCCGAAATATCCTACTCATTGATAAAAATGAGAGAATGTCACAGTATTCTCTGTTTTCTGTTTAGTCCTCCTGTTAAAAATACATCTAATTGCAATATCAACAAGGCCTGGATGAATTTAAAGAGAAAAATAAAGGGAAATAAGAATTAAGCAACACTGATCAGGGTTTGCATGGGTAATAGAAACATGGGAAGTCCTGGAATTATAAATCTTCTTTTTCCAGGCCTGGCATGTCATCGAATTTTTAATGCTCTATAGGTAACACAGTGAGGGATTATTTTAAAGATACTGCCACCCCTCATTTCTTGAATGTTGCAATTAGGTGTATAGTTTTGATTAAAACTGCATTTTCTTAAGCTAGACACCCCTCCCTTCCCTCGGCATTGTTGTTGCATGATAAAATGGCTTAACCTTGCCCCCCTAAAAATCCCAACAATCCACATTACCTGTAAAATTACCCATGTGTCCAGCATAATTATCAAGGTGCACAAGGTGAGAGGATCAGGAAACTGAGTTTAAACTGCCATTTTATTCAAACAGATTTCGCAATGGGTACATAACTGGGACATTTGAGCTTATTTTAGGTCAACAGAAATGTACACAGCAAAACGCTCTAATGAAAACGAGTTTCTCTCACAACATTGTCTCTATCCAGCGAAAAGAACAGCAATTACCAGATTACATAACGTGAAGGGCTGGGTTGAAGTTCGCGCGGTGAGTGTGCATGAATCTCAACCAATTATCTCGCTCACTTTTTAATTGTAGGACAAAAATGAGCAGAAATACCTGCATTCATATCTGATCTGTTGCTGCATCCGTGTACTACACATCGATCGGGCACGATACGATTCGAATAGAGCGCTAGATTCACGTTGCGAAGCCAGTTAACTGCGAACTACATAGAGATGTTATAACAAAATTCACCATGTGAGCCAAGTTGGTTAGGAGTATGACGTCACAAAGCAGCAAGGCCTTATGGGGTTGCAGGAACATGATTTGATAATGGCGGACGAAAAATTCTCGGGAAAAACCGTAAAAAAACCCATCTTCCCACGCTTGTTGGACAAAACGGCTTGGACAGGTGAGTAAGTACCACTTAAAGATTCAGAAAATGCAAAAACAATGAATTCGAAAAATTTCGTCGCAGTGGCACTTTAAAAGGATGGCATATAGCTGAAATAGGTTGGAGTAATGTGATTTGACAGCTTGTCCTTGATTAGGACCAGAGTACACATAATCCTGATTTGCTTCCCCACCAACATCTCCATCCTTCATTGGCTCACTGAGGAAAATTGCATTCTTGTGCAAAACAGCACATGCACCAATGATGATGCACACTTTTTCTGGAACCATGCGAATTTCAGAATGGAGAACATGAAAGCGACGTTTCCAGCGGCCAAAAGTTTGTTCAATGATTACCCTTGTTTTGCAATGAGCATCATTGTAAGCAACTTGAGCATGGGTGCTTGGGTTGTTATATGGGGTCATCATAAATGGGCGTAATGCGTACCCACTGTCTCCGAGGAGAATTCCATCATCCAGTGAGTGATGATTTTTCCCTATGTAGCTACATAGATTTGAGGGCCTAAACATGAAGCTGTCATGTGTAGTTCCTGGCCATCAAGCTACAATGTTAGTAAACAAACCTGAAATGGAGGCAAACAACGATATCATTTAAGGTAATCTGCTAAGGGATTTTACTTTGGTGAAACGTTCACTGCAGCCAATCAGTGTGAATGTGACAAAATTTCCAAGTCTACTCAGTGTAGATCACTTTGATCACTTAATTTGTCTACCCCTACTGCTATTGAGTAATCTTACTTGAAGGAACAGGCATAGTTGACTGTGTCTTACATGAAGGTTGAGACGTTATCTGAAACTTCAACTGTCTACCAAGATGTAAGAAATGATTTTAAAAGCATAGATTACCGTCGTGGTTACATATGCCTTAAACATTTATTGAGTGGAAACCTTTAGGGTTCACGTAGCTGTTCTCGTTCTTGTTGGGCGCTTGGATTCGGATATGTGTGCCATCGACGCATCTGGTCACGCAGGGAAATCCTCCTCGCTGGTATATGGCAGTTTTTAAACTGCCCAGCTCTTGCTGTTGTCTTGGCCACTTGACATACTCTTGTTGTCTAGCGACAAGTGCCAGGGATACATTTGCCACCACTTGTGACACTGTCAACTTGTTAACACCAATGGTGTCTCCCACAACTTGAAGGAAGCTACCACTTGAGTAGAAGCGCAAAGCAGTATGGTCTTGTTGGAGAGCTGAAAGAGGGTGATTGCGGTTAGTTTTATGACAAAGATTATCTGCCAAAAGGTTGGTAATGTACTGTATAGACTCCTTTCCAAAGCAATACCTTGCTCTTAATTCTTCGTCTGTATATCCATCTATTGTGAAACCAATGCTCCTAAACTCTCTTTGCTTTCTTTTTCTTTGCCCATCAACACCAACACAACCATACAACAAGTCGGCCATAGTGTTGTGATTTTTATTTTTTAATCTACTGATAAAGGATTTCATTAAATCCATTTTGAAATCACTGGTTATCCTTGCAATCTAATTGGCTCTGAGGGGTGCGATATATTAATGAATCGCACTTTTTTTTTGCTCTAGATCGCATCTTTTCCTCAGCCAATGAGAATGGGACAGTAAAACCAACCAACCAATCAGATGTCAAGGTTAGTTTAAAGTAACCAGTAAAATTTTAGGAAAATGAATGACAAAAAGCCACTGTTGCAAATTTTGCAACTACAGGTCAAAACTTTGTTGTTGTCTTTTCTTTTTCAAGACAATTAACGAATTTAGTTAATTACAGTTTCTGAATAATGATAATGAGCTCCTTCAGGCTGAAGACTTTACAAGAAGTTTCCAACATTCAGTGTCCATTTTGACGAATTTTTTGGCATTCTTTCTTTAACATCTGCTCAAGATCCGTATGATACAGAGTCCAGCAAAACATAAACAAACGAAAACCACACAACAACAAATTCACAGCCATCTCAAGAAGGTACATGTTTCCAGGTTTGCGGTTGTTTCAAATGAAGCAATACAAGAGCTCGACTCTGTCGCTGTGAATTAACATACGTAGTATTTTGACGGATTTCGACCCGCTCCACAAAACAATGAAAGAACACCATCTTGAAACAATTCTTGAAACAAATTAATGGCGCCTCATGAACTTGACAAGGTCCCGAGCATAAAGTTCTGCGCCAAGGTCACAAAAAGAAACGGAGATACAAACAAGCTTGAATCCCTTAAAATCATGCAGAGTGCCATTGAACAGCATATAAAAGAGAAAACCATCCACAGCTGGGCATCGTGCAGTCAAGAGAGTTTCACAACTCGAAAGAAAATTATCCATCACAGAATTACACCGGCTGCACCCTCAAATTCCTTCTCTAAAGACAACAAGAAGTCACAGCCTCAACCACAGGCGGGTCTTTCATCATTGATTAGGGCGACAAAAATCAAACTTTGATGCATGAAAGAGTCACTATTTTCGTTCTCGCTTCAGAACTGCTTGTTTGTTTATGCTTGAATTAGTTTTCATCACATGACATCGTTTTGCATACTAAATAGGATGTTAAATCGTTTCCAGTTCCTCTTTTTTTAACAAACTGGCTCAGCTTGGACATAGTACAATACATCAAAATCAAAAATTTAAGGCCATAAAATTGTGCAATTTCAAAATGGATTTAATAAAGTGGTAATTGAACTGAGTGGAGTGCAATTTTGGTCTCAAATCATACTTGTGATTTCAAATCAAACTTGTGCTGCGCGCGCGTTCGATTTTGAAATGACGCGTATGATTTCAGACCAAATTGTACTCCACTCAGTTCAATTATCACAACTATCCACCCATTGACACGGGTTAGATTTAACCCTTGGTTTAATTGTAGGTTAGGAATAATCGGGCTTTGAACAACAGAAACTAATGGGGGATTTAAATTTAATCAGCGATTAACCTGTTTAATCCTGGATTAGCACTAATCCCGGTTTTGAACAATTGCGCCCAGCATTTTTGTTATACCCATGATGCATAGTGGCCTCTTCATTTTCTAAAATATCTAGAAACCTGTTCAAATTCATATTAACACTTTATTTTTATCACAGCAAATCATCATTACTGGCAAACAATCATATAATCAAAAGTTTTTTTGCCAAGTCAGCAATCTTAATTTTTACCCATAATGCATTGCACGTCCTAAAACTAGTACATTTTACACACTTTTAGGTAACACATTGTGCATTTTGGAATATCCTTATCAAGACAAAACTAATTATTAGTCTGTGTTCATCAATCAGCTGTTCATTAATATTACAATGAAGCAATAATGTCTTCATGGACATCCCAGGAAACTCCAACCTCTTTCAACCTCTGCCCCTCTCCGTCAGCTCTGAACAAACATAACAGTGCCAGGAAACACAAAAGCAACCTTCTTTTGATCAAGCTTGTACATCATGCCAATCAAGTTGTCCCTTAAAAAGAAATGTCCTTGAAGAACTGAGCTCCCAGCAGTAAATGCACACCCATAGTCATCAGTGACATCTCCCAGTTCAACAGGGCCTTCACTGGTAACTTTCAGCAGCTTATAATCATAGGAATCATCTTCATCTGCTGCAATGGCAATGATGCTGTCTTTGCCAACTAGATCACCAACATGAAGGTAGACAAGCTCAGCCATGCGAGTTTCACTTTTGGCCTTGTGTGGTAGCAGCAGATGGCTCCAACTGTTACACGATCTCCTGCAAGCCATCAGCCAGTTCCTTGCTCTGGCATTCATTGAAGTTGTGGAAGAGACACTTGCCACAGTAACAGGATCGCTTCCTCACTAGGACCTTACATTGCTCTGGGGTGGTAACAACAAAGTGCAATTTACGGATGCCCTTAACAGTTTGAAACTTGTGTTCTTCACAGTTATGTAAAATTGCATCAGGACCCTGAGATGGAATGTAAAAAAATTCTATTCAGGCTGACTGTTTTGGAGAGAGAAGGAAATGATGACTGTGCAGGTTTAGAGAAATGATTTGTTAGATGGTCACACAGATCTTTGGCATTGGTTATGCTTGCTGTTCCACATATTACTGCAAGACTGGCCTGTTGTTTTACATGGGATCCAGCAGCATCCTGCTCGCCTTTGGCATGGGATGTTTCAAAGAAGTTTCTTTGAATTTTGAACCCATAGTCTCCAAGTGAACATGACAAATCCCCAATGCAGTGCCTTAACTTGTACTGTGTGCTACACAGCCATTTGTAAACTCCTGCAGTTTGGTAATATCTCTGAGATATCAAAGATGTGTTCCTTGATGATGATGGGCTCCTGAGCAGTGCTTTCCTTTTCATCACGTGCAGATGCGCGTTGAAACAGGACAGTGATGTGAAGACTTGCTTCGTGACGAGACGCAGCGGGGTCTATCTGGAAGTACCTCAAAGGAATGCGGGGTTCATTGCCCCGCATTCCTTACATATTTTTTTATGCTCGGCTGTCAGGAATTAATGCGTGCAAAGTAATAGGTGTCAAAATCCGCCGCCGCAGCTGTCAAAAATAATTTTGGTCACCGGAAGCACAGGGACTGCCGCGCACGAATACACATCCGGATAATTTGGTTTGCATAAAACTTGGCGCTACAAAGCGCCAAACAAAACAAGCAGGGAAGCCTTTGCCACTCGTTTTCACGGCTTCACTGCTTCGTGCACACGCACTCAAATTGCTTAAACCGCCAAGCTATGCAGGCTACGGATCTTTTTGCATGCAGCGGGGACACTGAGAAAGTGTTTTTATTTGGATCCATGAATTTGAGCAGACAAAGCTTAAGACAATCCACAATTACAGAAATTAATTATGTATAAACGCTTCACCCATTCCTTTTTTGTTTCCTGAAGGGCTATTTTTTTCTTTTTGTCAACCGCAGTCTCGATGAAAATTAACTTTTGAGTATGTGATAGATATTGCAGAAAGCGCATTTGCGACAAACCATTTAAAACTCTGTGCTCTTATGTAAGCACCCCGAGAAACAAACATTATTTGCAGTGCAAGACTTTCATTTATTCTTATTTATTTTTTCTTCCATTTCATTTTTTTCCAATTTCCTTTAAGTTCTATATCTACTTCCGTGGATGCCACTGTAAACCTTTGTGATAACTGAGCAGTTAAAATGATAAACAGAAATTATTTATAAACAGGCAACAGTGACACACTCCGGCGATATATCTGGATGTCACTGTAAACCTTTGTGGCAACTGAGCTGTTTAAATCAGAAACGGAAATTATTAAAGGCAACAGTGGCACACTCCGACGGTACATCTGGATGCCACTGTAAACCTTTGTGGTAACTGAACAGTTAAAATGAAAAACAGAAATTATTAAAGGCAACAGTGACACACTCCGATGAAACGTCTGGATGTCACTGTAAACCTTTGTGATAACTGAGCAGTTAAAATGAAAAACAGAAATTATTAAAGGCAACAGTGACACACTCGGATGAAACGTCTGGATGTCACTGTAAACCTTTGTGATAACTGAGGAGTTAAAATGAAAAACAGAAATTATTTAAGGCAACAGTGGCACACTCCGACGAAATGTCTGGATGCCACTGTAAACCTTTGTGATAATTGAGTTGTTAAAATGAAAAATGGAAATTGCTAAAGAAAACATACTGGGCTCTGTGAATTTTTGCGAAACATTTCGACGAATATCTGAACGTTGGGGAAATGCACAGGCCTAGAACTTATTTATTTATCTTCTATAAAATCACAATTTCTGAGCTTCTTCCACCAGATTGTTTTCAATTCATTTTGCGTGACGGTGAAAACGATCTATTCTGTTCTTTGATCTCCCGTGTCCCCCCGTTGGTAAATTTGACCTTTGACTCATTCTTGCCAAGTTACTGAGATATGTGAGTCATGAGATACATCTGTCGTCAATCTTTCATTTGATCTAACATGTAATTTCTATTTTAATCCTATTTGATCCCGGTTTCCTCTCTTTGTTGACAGAATTCAATCACGTAGTGTGCCGCAACTTAATTAATTCGGAAATTGGGTACTTGCAGTCCAGACCTACTTGCGTCTTGTCATGATTCACGTCAAAATACTGGGACTGGATTTCATTCTGTCC
>JAHPZR010041044.1:27500-37500 GCA_019787425.1 Platygyra sinensis | reverse complement strand
CCCAGAAGTCGAATCTTTGAACTGACCAAAAGGGGTTCGGCCTCTGCTGATGATAATGGACTCGCAATCTCATGTACTGCGAAGAGGTCTAATAAAATATATTCATGTGGTATTATTTATAATGCAGAATCATATGGTACTAACTGTGAATAAAACCCAGGCTTAGGTTGAGACCATTCAAAGGACAGCTATCGAGCAGCAAATTGTTGAGGAACTGTCTACTATCGAAAGTAATACGGTTCTGACTGTTAAATCTTTACCGTCTATAAGAAGATCATTCATGGTATTTTTAGTTATTTTGACCACATACAAAATTGCCTTTAAGGTGATTCCTCAGTATTGCATTGCACATCCCTACTGCGCACGGTTTTCGCGTCTTTAGCACGTGCACGTACACAACGAAAGAAATTTCACTCAAGCTAAGCTCCATAGCGAAATAAATGCTCGTTTTCTTTTGAACGGGCATGGTGACCTATATTTTTTATTGCATAATAATACTGTACATACTATCCTCTTAACTTTTTTAAAGAAATAAAAAATTTTATCAGAAGGAAAAAAGATATAGGTGAAAGAGTGCACAAAACCGTTACTCTGTGAGGCAAATTATGACCACGAATACATCAACTCTACGAACACTTTACGTCCACGTCGTTTTAAATAGTGTGATGTTTCCACAAATTTTATATGATATTGTTCTATATGCTCGACACTTTCTACTTGTCAAGTTTTTTCCCAAGTATTACTTTTATAAACTTTGTTTTGAGCTACCGCAAAATGGAACGTGGACCGATGAATAACGCGCGTGATTAGCACTATGGGGTAAGGTTGGTTCATCGCATCTCTTAAACGAGAATGGTGACCTATCATTTTTATTTTGTTTTTCGAAACAAAGAGAGAAGATTCAAGGAAAGTTTCAAAAAAATCCATCGGTAACTTCAGTTATTTCTGACGATTCATCTTAAATCGAAGGAAACCTAAAAATAGCAGTGAACAAACATGGAAAACATCAAAGAGACAATAATATACCATAAAGGAACAACGATAGTTCAGGATGGAGAAGATTGACATGGATTACAAACGACGAACTTTAAAATTTAACCGTCAACTATTCAGTCAAAATGCACGAACGGTGACGTGGTTCCCTTGAAAAAAAGAACACACTTGCAAAGAGTACTCAATGTACCTTGTCCACCTTGATCCTCACTCAGATGTGGCGCCATCTCTTTTAGTTTTTCAGTCTCCTTGGCGAGATTTTGCAGCAAATGATCCAGTGGTAGCTGTAGAAAGAAAAATTGCGATATGATGAAATTTTTTGCTGCTCTTACCATTTAATTTTTTTTGCATTTAACCGCACCCCAGCTTCTATTGACAAGGGAAAGGTTCCTTTGTCAATACTAACATATCTTGGAAAGAACCAGCATTTTGTCATGAACTGACCTGTGCTCCAAATGGATTACAAATCAGATATGTCTTCAACAGCTGGATTGCATTTTTGCGCACAATACTGGATTTATCTTGAAGACGACTTATTGCCAGCTCTAGGAGATGTGACTGACGAGAGAGAGGAACGGCCTGAAAAATAAAATCATTCTTAGAAAGCAGTGCAAATGTTCATAGGTAGTTTACTGTATTTACATGTATGTGTGCTTTAGGCACCTGTCGGTGGAGTATCAGTCAACAGTACACAATCTCCACGAGTGCCAGGTGACATATCGAAATTGGAACAACATGTCAATCAACACGCTGCCGACATATCAAGTCAGGTTCTTCAGCTGGGTAGATTGTCAGTGGTCTCCGTCTGTCAACACTTGGTTGGTATCTCAGTTGACACTTCGTCAAATCCTTGTCCAATGTACAAGCAATGGTTGGCAGCATATTGGTCAACAACATATCGGTCGAATATCGGTGTTTACCTTTTGTTTGCAAAGTTCAAGCCAAATATGAAGAGCTTTGCTTCTGACATAAGCATTGACATCATGAATGTGTTCCTGGTGGAATAAGGGATACAGATGTTATTACATGTAACTAAGATAACAACAATGTTGTCCTGAGATAGCGCAATAATTTTCAGCCATTTATATTTGTACAACAATTGGTTGGCTGTATCGAGTGGTATTGAAATAGCTTTCTACATATTGTGGGTCTATGTAATATTAGTATCACCTACATGTAAAAATGGACTAATGCAAAAATCCTGCATTTTAATTGGCAGCAACGCTACATGAAAACTATTGTAATAATCCCCCAGTAAAGAAATTCGCCGGTTTTTCTTTCGTTTTATTCCCAAGTAAATATTTCTTCAACTTCTCCCATTTTCTAACTTTATTATTGCCTTTTCTGTCTGACTAGTTTGATGATACCAAAACAATATTATTAGAGCCTTTGCTCTCAAGGGCCACGGGCCAATAGCCCATTCAGCTTCGCCTCATGCCTAGGCTTTTGTACATTATGCTAGCATTTTTTCGAGCATTTTAGTGAGGCAAAAGCATTGAGCATTATTCGAGCATTTTAGTGGCATTTTCCAGGAAAAATAATATTATTTCCACAGAATATAGAAATAAAATTATTTTTTACGAGAAAATGAAGACTTAACTTGGCCTCTTAACTTAAGTTCACTGAAAGGGGACAAAGGATTAACAGAACAATAAGAATTATCTTCTGGTGTATTAAGAATTTTACATAAGCGTTGTTGTTAACTTGTACAAAGAAAACGTTTTTATTAAGCACTCTGAACGGTTGTGTTGAGACGTTAAAATTCTGAAAATTTAAAAAACCCTATGTATGAGCGTTAACCGAGCATTTTTGTGACTTTTTTGGGGGAATTGGAGCATTAAGATGGAGCATTTTAGTGGGGAAATAAAAGTACAATGTACAAAAGCCTACTCATGCCGGGCTAATGACCGCATTTCGCATCCCTACTGCGCACAATTTTCGCGTCATTAGCGTGCCCAAATGAGTGCCTGCACGTACACAACGAAAGAAATTTCCCTCAAGCTCATGCCGGGCTATTGATCCGTTGCCCTTGCGGGCTACGGGTCTAATTATTAAAATGATTCCTTTATAGTATTGCATTGCGCATCCCTAGTGCGCACGGTTTTCACGTCATTAGCGCGCGCACGTACATAACGAAAGAAATTTCCCTCAAGCTCATGCCGGCATTGCGCATCCCTACTGCACAGGATTTTCGCGTCATTAGCGCGCATAAATGAGCGCGTGCACTTACACAAAATGGTTAGTAAGTGGTTGAGAGAAATGTCGGTTGTTTCTTTATCACAACACATTGCAATTTACAGGACAGTCAGTCACCTCCATTTTGTCCAGAAGTTGATCTCGAAGTTTCTTAGCAGCATCGTCCAAATCTTCTTTACAAAGGACTTTCACAACAATCTCGCCCATCAGACCAAGGATGCCATTCCGCATTGAATATGACTGTTACAGAAAATACAAAGTTGACAAGACAGTGAGTTAATACCTCATTTTATGGAACAACGAGGTGTCAGTGTAATTTTTCTTTGGGATGAACCAGATCAGGAACAATTATCTGAGATCACTCAGATCAAAATGAATAATCCACCTCGAAATGGTTATGAAGCCTGGCAAACGTCAAAGGAGCAAACAAAGATGACAAGATTTATTTTCTTGGAAGGTCCATGACCCTGCACAATCTTTTGTTCTGTGTTCATACATTATGCATGAGTTACGTAACCAAAATTTTTATTGGTTAGCTCCTCAGTATGGAGTTAACTACTTCTGTGTTTTGTGTACAGTCAAGACTAAAAAAGTGAACAAAACCATACAACAAAGAAATAATTTGTCAGCTTTCACAATTATTATTATTCTCCTGCGATAATTTTGCTCTGGACAAGAATTCATATAGGTTTTTTTTGAGGTGCCATGATTTATGTGCAACCTCATCCATAATGCCCGTCCACAGAAAATGCCAGGATGGACAGTACTTGTCTGTGAAAATTTTTCTGTAAGCAAGTGGGTTTGTAGAAAATAAACAATTGAAATTGCATTTAGGGGGTTTTGTCTGTTTTCTTTTTCAAAATAATTCAATCGATTTTTGATCTAGTGTCCAGAGGAAATTTTAGTGGTGAACGATAAAGACAATACAGTTTTTATGTCTTGGAACTATCAGTTGCCCCTTAGAAATTTGATGATCTTAACACTAGCACCCTGGAAGCTTTGCTTCTTGGTCAAATATTTGTTTTAAGAACATCATATTTCCGTGGGGCAACTATCAGGTGATAGTTCCTTGACAGAAACACTCTGTTGTTTAATTTGCCTCTTCCAGGCATTCAGTTAGTTGGGGCACAGTGCAATAAATGGCCTGCACCTGGAAGAGGCTAATAACAAGGGCATGTACACAGCATAACCGGTGTTTGTGTGTTTGTCACACCAAACTTACAGACATGGCAAACAAGTTGCCTTGTGCTTTGACTGGTGTAAAGAAACAATTTCAGGGCTGTCATTGAGTTTGATTTACCTGTAGCCTTGATCTTCACACCTAAAACTAATACTACGGCCAAGTTCACCTGTAACAACAACAAGGGGCCATCAAGCATGCCCAGCCACAACAGGTGGTAGGAGTTACAGCCCTGATTTTTTGACAGAGTAAACTGCATGCATGTAGCACATATGTTACCTCTCCATTTAAGTGACATAGCAGCACACTGATGTTTGGAATGATCTGTGCTGGAACTCGACCAGCAAGTTCTACTAGGAAGTCAGCATATGCACGTGTTCCGCTAGTGTCTCTTGCAAGGTCTCTGGGATCCATCCGGCCAATCTCCCTGCAATGTCACAATGGCATACTTACAGACCATACATTGTTACTCTATCTTCATATTTGTGATTCTCTGCATTTGAACCAGGCCTGATTTGAACCTCATTCTCCATGCCAGTTAGCATGTCCCCTATGACAGTTTCCTAACCATTGGTGATGGAGAATGCATGTTCAGGGAATGAGATTGTTTTGCTCCTCACTACAGAAGGCCTATTGAAGCTTACATGTATGTGTAAGCTTCTTTATGTTTTATGGCCTGGATGTCACCCAGCATAACCAGAATTCTTTTATTTCTTTCTCTATAATACAGCCCCCTCTTTGAGGGCCTGTTTACATGGAGGGAGAGTGCCAACCAGCTTACATGTCTTATGAAGTCAGAACTGATTGAAAATTAGTCGACTCTAGACCGACTGTTGACCAAGATGTTGATGGAGTGTCAATTGAGTGTCAAGTATCGATTAAGGGTTGATCAAGGGTCACTCAAGGGTTTATCAAGGGCTGATGAAGTGTCAATCAAAGGTTGATTAAGTGTTGATCAAAAGTCGATCAAATGTTGACCAAAGGTTGATCAAGGGTTGATCAAGGGTTATGTGTCAACCCTTCTAGCTGGGTAGCCTGGTTAGCTGGGGCACTCTCCCTCCATGTAAACAGGCCCTCAAAGAGGGGGCTGTATTATAGAGAAAGAAATAAAAGAATTCTGGTTATGCTGGGTGACATCCAGGCCATAAAACATAAAGAAGCTTACACATACATGTAAGCTTCAATAGGCCTTCTGTAGTGAGGAGCAAAACAATCTCATTCCCTGAACATGCATTCTCCATCACCAATGGTTAGGAAACTGTCATAGGGGACATGCTAACTGGCATGGAGAATGAGGTTCAAATCAGGCCTGGTTCAAATGCAGAGAATCACAAATATGAAGATAGAGTAACAATGTATGGTCTGTAAGTATGCCATTGTGACATTGCAGGGAGATTGGCCGGATGGATCCCAGAGACCTTGCAAGAGACACTAGCGGAACACGTGCATATGCTGACTTCCTAGTAGAACTTGCTGGTCGAGTTCCAGCACAGATCATTCCAAACATCAGTGTGCTGCTATGTCACTTAAATGGAGAGGTAACATATGTGCTACATGCATGCAGTTTACTCTGTCAAAAAATCAGGGCTGTAACTCCTACCACCTGTTGTGGCTGGGCATGCTTGATGGCCCCTTGTTGTTGTTACAGGTGAACTTGGCCGTAGTATTAGTTTTAGGTGTGAAGATCAAGGCTACAGGTAAATCAAACTCAATGACAGCCCTGAAATTGTTTCTTTACACCAGTCAAAGCACAAGGCAACTTGTTTGCCATGTCTGTAAGTTTGGTGTGACAAACACACAAACACCGGTTATGCTGTGTACATGCCCTTGTTATTAGCCTCTTCCAGGTGCAGGCCATTTATTGCACTGTGCCCCAACTAACTGAATGCCTGGAAGAGGCAAATTAAACAACAGAGTGTTTCTGTCAAGGAACTATCACCTGATAGTTGCCCCACGGAAATATGATGTTCTTAAAACAAATATTTGACCAAGAAGCAAAGCTTCCAGGGTGCTAGTGTTAAGATCATCAAATTTCTAAGGGGCAACTGATAGTTCCAAGACATAAAAACTGTATTGTCTTTATCGTTCACCACTAAAATTTCCTCTGGACACTAGATCAAAAATCGATTGAATTATTTTGAAAAAGAAAACAGACAAAACCCCCTAAATGCAATTTCAATTGTTTATTTTCTACAAACCCACTTGCTTACAGAAAAATTTTCACAGACAAGTACTGTCCATCCTGGCATTTTCTGTGGACGGGCATTATGGATGAGGTTGCACATAAATCATGGCACCTCAAAAAAAACCTATATGAATTCTTGTCCAGAGCAAAATTATCGCAGGAGAATAATAATAATTGTGAAAGCTGACAAATTATTTCTTTGTTGTATGGTTTTGTTCACTTTTTTAGTCTTGACTGTACACAAAACACAGAAGTAGTTAACTCCATACTGAGGAGCTAACCAATAAAAATTTTGGTTACGTAACTCATGCATAATGTATGAACACAGAACAAAAGATTGTGCAGGGTCATGGACCTTCCAAGAAAATAAATCTTGTCATCTTTGTTTGCTCCTTTGACGTTTGCCAGGCTTCATAACCATTTCGAGGTGGATTATTCATTTTGATCTGAGTGATCTCAGATAATTGTTCCTGATCTGGTTCATCCCAAAGAAAAATTACACTGACACCTCGTTGTTCCATAAAATGAGGTATTAACTCACTGTCTTGTCAACTTTGTATTTTCTGTAACAGTCATATTCAATGCGGAATGGCATCCTTGGTCTGATGGGCGAGATTGTTGTGAAAGTCCTTTGTAAAGAAGATTTGGACGATGCTGCTAAGAAACTTCGAGATCAACTTCTGGACAAAATGGAGGTGACTGACTGTCCTGTAAATTGCAATGTGTTGTGATAAAGAAACAACCGACATTTCTCTCAACCACTTACTAACCATTTTGTGTAAGTGCACGCGCTCATTTATGCGCGCTAATGACGCGAAAATCCTGTGCAGTAGGGATGCGCAATGCCGGCATGAGCTTGAGGGAAATTTCTTTCGTTATGTACGTGCGCGCGCTAATGACGTGAAAACCGTGCGCACTAGGGATGCGCAATGCAATACTATAAAGGAATCATTTTAATAATTAGACCCGTAGCCCGCAAGGGCAACGGATCAATAGCCCGGCATGAGCTTGAGGGAAATTTCTTTCGTTGTGTACGTGCAGGCACTCATTTGGGCACGCTAATGACGCGAAAATTGTGCGCAGTAGGGATGCGAAATGCGGTCATTAGCCCGGCATGAGTAGGCTTTTGTACATTGTACTTTTATTTCCCCACTAAAATGCTCCATCTTAATGCTCCAATTCCCCCAAAAAAGTCACAAAAATGCTCGGTTAACGCTCATACATAGGGTTTTTTAAATTTTCAGAATTTTAACGTCTCAACACAACCGTTCAGAGTGCTTAATAAAAACGTTTTCTTTGTACAAGTTAACAACAACGCTTATGTAAAATTCTTAATACACCAGAAGATAATTCTTATTGTTCTGTTAATCCTTTGTCCCCTTTCAGTGAACTTAAGTTAAGAGGCCAAGTTAAGTCTTCATTTTCTCGTAAAAAATAATTTTATTTCTATATTCTGTGGAAATAATATTATTTTTCCTGGAAAATGCCACTAAAATGCTCGAATAATGCTCAATGCTTTTGCCTCACTAAAATGCTCGAAAAAATGCTAGCATAATGTACAAAAGCCTAGGCATGAGGCGAAGCTGAATGGGCTATTGGCCCGTGGCCCTTGAGAGCAAAGGCTCTAATAATATTGTTTTGGTATCATCAAACTAGTCAGACAGAAAAGGCAATAATAAAGTTAGAAAATGGGAGAAGTTGAAGAAATATTTACTTGGGAATAAAACGAAAGAAAAACCGGCGAATTTCTTTACTGGGGGATTATTACAATAGTTTTCATGTAGCGTTGCTGCCAATTAAAATGCAGGATTTTTGCATTAGTCCATTTTTACATGTAGGTGATACTAATATTACATAGACCCACAATATGTAGAAAGCTATTTCAATACCACTCGATACAGCCAACCAATTGTTGTACAAATATAAATGGCTGAAAATTATTGCGCTATCTCAGGACAACATTGTTGTTATCTTAGTTACATGTAATAACATCTGTATCCCTTATTCCACCAGGAACACATTCATGATGTCAATGCTTATGTCAGAAGCAAAGCTCTTCATATTTGGCTTGAACTTTGCAAACAAAAGGTAAACACCGATATTCGACCGATATGTTGTTGACCAATATGCTGCCAACCATTGCTTGTACATTGGACAAGGATTTGACGAAGTGTCAACTGAGATACCAACCAAGTGTTGACAGACGGAGACCACTGACAATCTACCCAGCTGAAGAACCTGACTTGATATGTCGGCAGCGTGTTGATTGACATGTTGTTCCAATTTCGATATGTCACCTGGCACTCGTGGAGATTGTGTACTGTTGACTGATACTCCACCGACAGGTGCCTAAAGCACACATACATGTAAATACAGTAAACTACCTATGAACATTTGCACTGCTTTCTAAGAATGATTTTATTTTTCAGGCCGTTCCTCTCTCTCGTCAGTCACATCTCCTAGAGCTGGCAATAAGTCGTCTTCAAGATAAATCCAGTATTGTGCGCAAAAATGCAATCCAGCTGTTGAAGACATATCTGATTTGTAATCCATTTGGAGCACAGGTCAGTTCATGACAAAATGCTGGTTCTTTCCAAGATATGTTAGTATTGACAAAGGAACCTTTCCCTTGTCAATAGAAGCTGGGGTGCGGTTAAATGCAAAAAAAATTAAATGGTAAGAGCAGCAAAAAATTTCATCATATCGCAATTTTTCTTTCTACAGCTACCACTGGATCATTTGCTGCAAAATCTCGCCAAGGAGACTGAAAAACTAAAAGAGATGGCGCCACATCTGAGTGAGGATCAAGGTGGACAAGGTACATTGAGTACTCTTTGCAAGTGTGTTCTTTTTTTCAAGGGAACCACGTCACCGTTCGTGCATTTTGACTGAATAGTTGACGGTTAAATTTTAAAGTTCGTCGTTTGTAATCCATGTCAATCTTCTCCATCCTGAACTATCGTTGTTCCTTTATGGTATATTATTGTCTCTTTGATGTTTTCCATGTTTGTTCACTGCTATTTTTAGGTTTCCTTCGATTTAAGATGAATCGTCAGAAATAACTGAAGTTACCGATGGATTTTTTTGAAACTTTCCTTGAATCTTCTCTCTTTGTTTCGAAAAACAAAATAAAAATGATAGGTCACCATTCTCGTTTAAGAGATGCGATGAACCAACCTTACCCCATAGTGCTAATCACGCGCGTTATTCATCGGTCCACGTTCCATTTTGCGGTAGCTCAAAACAAAGTTTATAAAAGTAATACTTGGGAAAAAACTTGACAAGTAGAAAGTGTCGAGCATATAGAACAATATCATATAAAATTTGTGGAAACATCACACTATTTAAAACGACGTGGACGTAAAGTGTTCGTAGAGTTGATGTATTCGTGGTCATAATTTGCCTCACAGAGTAACGGTTTTGTGCACTCTTTCACCTATATCTTT